>CM038147.1:352550872-352714319 GCA_021437245.1 Aegilops speltoides
AGGATTGGCAGTGTGGAATCAGCCCGGACACACAATGGCAGGAACATGCAGGTTGATGGCAGTTCGGATTCACACTTGATCCACCCACAACCCCCTCCAGTCCGGCTATCACAGGTTCCGCCAAAAAACACCTCTTTTCATAATCATACATCGTACTCATATGCATAGACATATCATCCTACTACAATGCGTAGACTTAAATAACACTTTGTGACACCCCAAAAAATTTAACCTTGTTTTGTTAATTAAAATTTTACCAGGAAATTAAAACTTTTATTTTCTGGGCTCACTTTTGATTTTTGAAACATTTCCTTTCTTATTATCATGGAGTTTTTACATCAAGTGAAAAACATCCCAATTTTATTGGACTCTCTTACCCTCTCAAATAAAACTTTTCTTTTATCAGAGGAGTTAATTATAAAATTATTTCCCTAATCTTTATTCCTTTAAAAATGGTTTTTCCATTGTTTGTGGTCCTATTTGAACTACAACCACTTGATAAATTCTTTTAAAAATCTCAACAAAATTTGGAGATGTCATGTGATGTTTCTAAATCACTTTTATGCAAAAAGATATTTCAATCATTGAATATTTTGAGCTCTACACCTTATTTTCAAAAGCTGGTCCAGTGGGCAGATTTGCACTATAGCCTATTTAAATATTTCATTCTAGCTTCCACCAAAATTATGGGATGTTAGTAGTAGCATATGATTCAACTTTATGCAAAAACCCAGTGATGTTCTTTGAAAAATTTGAGTGAATCAACCTCTTTTCCATACTGGTCCAACTTGAGGATTTGTACAGAAACTACATCTTAAGTTGCTCCTTTACCCATAATTCCTTTTCCTACTTGTAGTCCTCCCTGCTAAACCCCTAAGTCCAGGAGCATGCACCCATTGGATCATTATTGGTTCATGAAATGATGCCATTCACCTCTTGTCCAGAATTGAAGTTCTGCAAAACTTGCACTAACAAGTTTGTGCTATTCACAAACTAACCTCACCACCCTCTCTTTTATCTAAAGAGACCCCACTCTGGAGATTTTGACCACTCCAAGAACTACCCAGATGCCTTTGGCATTTTGTCAAACACCTGGAGTACATGACCAGTTTTGGCTTAGTTTTTGATTTGTGTTATGAACTTGATCCTCTGACCAGACCAGCATGTCCCATGGTTTTACCCTAGCCTACAACCCCACCCTGCTAACCCTCTTGTGGTTTAGAGCCCCCTAGCATGCATTAGCATTTTGTCGAGCACGTTTCGTGCGTGCTCTGGGCGCGAGCAGACCTCGCGTTTTGCACGTGCCGTGCCCGAGCCGCCGCGTCGCGCCCCTGGTTTTGCCCCACTGCAGAGCCGCGCCATGCACTCTCTCTCTCACCAGAACACGCCAAGCATGCCCTCACCATGTCTCCGGCAAGCCAGGAGCTAGCCGCCATGGCCGCCCGACAGCCCCTGCTCATGTCGGCGCCGCCCGAGCCTCTCCCGCTCGCCACCTGCCCCTGGAACAGCGCGAACTCATCCACAAGCGTGTTCCCTAGCGCTCGTCGCCGCCACGTTCCCCGGATGCTACAGAAAGACTATCGCCGGCGAGCTTATCCACGGCCGCCACGAACCGACTTGGATGTGCTATAAAAGGAGGCCCCCGAGCTCCTCCGAGCGCTCAGGCAGCCTCACACCATCCTTCTCGTGCCCCCTTAGACGTCAATCAAAGAGAGGAGGTCGTCTTCACCCTCTCTGGTCAGCTCGGCCGCTGCCCCGTCCTAGTCCGTTTTGATGCAACCAAAGCCTCCCCTTGACCCCCAACACCACCGTTCGACCACCCTTGAACCCGCGGAGCTGCCTAGCCTCCCAGACGCAGCTAGGAACCACCATGGCCGGAACCCCCAAATCCACCAAAGCCTCCCCTCCACCGTGGAGCTCGCCGCCGGCGATTCTCTCCACCCCCGACGACCCTACAATCACCGGGAGGACCGCCTAGGAATGGCAGATCCATCCCTGCACTCGGATGCCCTCGAGGAACCACCGTTCGCCGGCGAAGATCACCGGAGTCCCGCCCCGTTCGGACAAAGGAGGGAGAAGAGGCGCGGCGATGGTCAACCGACCAGATGGGCGAGCGGGCCTTGTCGATGACCCACGACGGTCCACGCTGGTTGAGTTGGTAGCTTTCAAAATACGCCTTCGACGTGTACGTATATTCGAAACGTTTTTCTTTTTCTGTTTTATTTTAAAAACAGATTTTGACAAAAACTTTGACTCTCTATAACTTTTTAAATATAACTCCAAATGAATTGATTCTTTTTCCTACCTCTCCCAAATATGGTCTAGTTTATTTTGAGATTTATTTGAAAAAAATTCAGCCAACTTTTTGGTACTATTTTTGAAACTATATGTTGATTCAAAAATATTTTAAATAGGATTTTTGGAGAGAAGAGGAAGCCTTCAAAGGTTTTTGAGTGCACCATGCCTCCCCACAACTTGAAGGCAAGCATCCTGAACCCTGGCATAATATTTTTGGTGTGTTAGTTGACGCAGTTATAACACCACCTTACTTCGGAAAAACTCGTTATTTTATGTGGTCATATGATCATTTGCATGAAAGCATATTAGTGATTTCCTTGCTGTTGGAAATGAGTATACTTGTGATGGTAATCATCCTCATGTACCTTGCATGTATGCCGGAAAGGAATCCAGGAAAGCCTCTGCCTTGGGTAGGCGTGAGCTTGTCACCGGTCTCCGTCGGGACGGTTATGTTTGGTATGGCATAGTAAGGTATAATGAGTGTTGATTGTGTTGGTTGAAATATATTTCTTATACATGTCATGCAGGGAACTTATAAACCTCCTGAGTCGACCGTAGATCGAGTCTTGTTCCAGTAACCCCCCACACTTGTTTCGTGCTACCACTTGTCCCTTCCACAGGTAGGGTACGGTTCAGTAATTTGTCAACCCCTTTCTAGCACACACCGTACAGAGGGGCCGAGATGAGGGTACCAATGCCATAGACTAAAGCCAGTCATCCCGTCAGGGGGCATGGGTGTTTCGGTTGTAGCCGAGGGTGTAGCTTCCCCAGTTTTGCGCCCGGTATAAATTTTGTGATCCCATGCTAATCGAGGTTGTAGCCTCCCCACTTAGAGTTTTGCTTGACAGGTGTCGTGGGTGATTCCAGACACCGGTGAGTTAAGTTGGTGTGTGCAAGTCAGGTGCGTTTTCAATTAAAACACCATAGACGGAATTAGTCCCGATGGACTAAAGGAATCTGTTACTCATGGGTAAAGAGTACACCCTCTAAAGAGATTAAACCTATTCGAATAGCCATGTCCATGGTTAAGGACTACAGTCTGGGTTGGGTCAAGTGTCGGTCTTAGTGTCGGTCTTCGGAGGAGGAACCGTTAAAACAAAACTTGGATGATGACTTGTGCTAATTATGATAATTCTGATTATTATTATGGACCAAACCATTATATTATTTGAATTACTGAGTATCCTTGGGACGGTTCTACCCCCTGGATATTCATTGTGATTATTTATTTTATAAGCCCTTTATGCGGTGTCGCTGAGACGCCCGACTGTGGCATTGCTTGTTATTTATTTACTTTATAAGCCCTTTATGCGGTGTCGCTGAGACGCCCGACTGTGGCATTGCTTGTTATTTGTTTACTTTATAAGCCCTTTATGTGGTGTCGCTGAGACGCCCGACTGTGGTATTGCTTGTTATTCATTTACTTTATAAGCCCTTTATGTGGTGTCGCACAGACGCCCGACTGTGGCATTTTATTACCACACCATTATTGCTCATTCATGTTGCATATAAATAACCTGTTGCATGCATAAGAGATTTTATTTATGACTGACGATGCGATCATAGAATATTTCCGTGCATGATTATCATTTATATTATACCAGTGTTCGTAATGTTTGCGAGTGCATTCAAAGTACTCACTGGCTTGTCCCTGGCTATTGTCTTGGCCAGATTTTCTTACACGGAGAGGAGTGACGCGATGACAACCCCGGAACCTAAGCAGTGGTGGTAGCAGCCTCGCGAAGATAGGAGTTAACCTGGTCAGTTGTTCCTCTGGGAAATGGTGTCCCATAGACACTGATGATTCACAAACCGCTTCCGCCATCAACCACTAGAAACCATTTGTTGTACTCACAGGCCAGAATGGTCTTGTGCTACATATTTTGTATTTTTCTTGGAATTTCTGTAACAAGTTGGTGCCTCATCAGCTAACAGTAGTCCCGGGGCTGGTGAGCACAACAGCCATTTTCTGGAAATTAATACCCGGAAAACCGGTCGTGACAAACTTGGTATCAGAGCCAGGCTGACCATTGGCTAATCCCATCTTAGCCAGGTCGAAAAACTTAGGCAAACCAACCCACCAGACCTTAACCAAACCCCAGCCAAGCTTCTCGTGCAAGATAGCCACACAGTGACCCCGACACTTTTGGCAGTCAGTGCCCAACCTATAAACCTACCCTGTCTATCACGCACCAGTGACCAGGATGTCTCATTCGCAAGCGTGCGAAGGAAGACTCCATCCCTTTTTCCTATAAAAAGGGCATGCTATCCCCAACCCAGCACAGCACAACCTCTACCCTAAACCGAGCCATAATGCCTGGCCCCGTCGCGCACAATGCGACCACAGCATTCAACCTTGGAGGTTTTGTGACCATACTCGCAAACCTCACCCATCGTGCCTATGCGTTAGAAGAGCCCCCAGAATATGTTGTGTACCAAGGACCCATGAGCGGTGTGGCCATCAATTCTAGGCCACTGTGCACATCTACGGTAAGAGTCTGTCGCCAGAACGCCCCTACAGGTTCACCGGAAGGACAACTTCCTTTGAGCCACAAGCCATCCAACTAGCTGCTCGAGAAGCTATAGTTCAACTCCGGCACTTGTCGCCCAAAGTTAACTGTCGATCCTTCTACTACTACCCCAGACGTGAAGGGTATGGTAGACCACCCCAAGTTGCCAACGGAGATCATGAGACGGATCCTGCATTGTTGCACCTAGTGCGCTATGTAGGTGCACTAGAGGAACTGTTCGATCAAATCACCATTGATCTGATCGCATCTCGTGGAGACCTGGTTCGCCGAGCCCCGGCGAGTAGGGAAGACGAGCCCGACGCCGACAACCCAGTCGTGCTGTTCGGACACCCGATCGAGACCCTGATGTCAGCCCCAGCCAACAACCAAAGTGCTTCTATGACCCCAGAAGTGCTTCGTCGCCTTTTGGGAGCCCACTCCAATGGGATTGTGGCTAACAATCCCCATGATGGTCATCATCGCCACCCCGACCCTGCAACCCCTCAACCCGCTCCAGCTAATCCTGACAGTGAGAACCGAGGAGAAGCCTCGACATCCACAAGGCACGCCCGCTTGGATATAAACGAGGTAGACTAAGTCACTCGAGTAGTGTCGAGTCTCAATGTATCCTCACTTTATAATCCCATTATCTATTAAATAAACGCATCCTGTCGTCGTGCCTCTGTTATTTAAATAGTAACCTTGCAAGGATATATCAACCTGCAGTTACATTTTTATTCCGGGCATAGCTACCAAAAACCACCTCGACGACACCCAAAGTGATACGTCACTTTAGTGAGATGTGTGTATCTGTGGCTTTGACCCCGAACCTTGGAGCTGAGCTGGCAAATTCATTACCTTTCACCACGGTAAAATGACCCAGCTCCAGTGCTATAAAAAGGCCACCGCGTGACCTTGCCAAGCACCCCTCACCTTGTGCACCATCCTCACAACCATTTCCTACCATGCCGAGCCCTAGTATTTATCTTAGAACCCCAGATGCAACCCCAGGTAGTTTTGTCAAAATATTGTGGGATTTTACCTGTAGTACCATGGGTTCTACCCAGCCACCCCAGTACGAGCTGTTCAAATCGAGAATCACCCAATACACCTTGAGATATTGGGCAGCAGTACACATCCCTCCCGTAGACTCAAACCAAGACCCAACAGAGGTCTCCTTCATGGGGAAATCTATGCCGACCCCGCATATGGCCATAGAAGCTGCTGCGTAGGAAGCGCTTGCTCGCCTTCGATTCGCAGTACCCTATGCCAACAAACGAGGGTACTATTACTTTCCGAGCCGTGCAGCACCCGGAGAAGTAACATCCTTTCCCGGTGGACGAATTGAGAGAGACCCAGTACTGGCCAATCTTGTCCAGTACGTCATCGCTCAAGAACGTTTAACCCAACGTGTGATGGGTTATCTCCAGAGCCTCGCGGATTTAAATCATCAGGTCGCCATCGGCAAATCACTGAGGCCCGACCAGGAGAGACGCATTCATCGACTGGTCAATCCACTTCCCCCGATAGAAGAGGAGTGTGTCCCAGTACCAGAGACGTCTTATCGGGACCCCGTCCAGTTACCGTTTGCATTATAGACGTCGCTGCTGTGTTTATTATTGCAACGGTAATTTATGTGTTGTAACTTATGCGTGATACCCCGAGTTTGCGCGGTGAGTAAATCATTTAGTTTCTATTAATGTGAGTAGTTCTGTTGCGGTTTGACTCTAATATATTACTGTTCTCTCGCGAAAAATCCTGGAGTGAGATTTCTTTTCCCTGATCTGCTGCATCGTACATCTTCTCACGACATGGATTATTTTATTTCACACAGCACCACGGCAGCAGACTCACCACCGCTCAAACGCATACCCTGCTTGAAAAAACACGTGACCGTGGAGTATTTGTTTTTCAAAACAACTCCTAACAAATCTCGAGGATGAGATTTTTTCTTAAGGGGGGTAGTGTTTTGACACCCCAAAAAATTTAACCTTGTTTTGTTAATTAAAATTTTACCAGGAAATTAAAACTTTTATTTTCTGGGCTCACTTTTGATTTTTGAAACAGTTCATTTCTTATTATCATGGAGTTTTTACCTCAAGTGAAAAACTTCCCAATTTTATTGGACTCTCTGACCCTCTCAAATAAAACTTTTCTTTTATCAGAGGAGTTAATTATAAAATTATTTCCCTAATCTTTATTCCTTTAAAAATGGTTTTTCCATGGTTTGTGGTCCTATTTGAACTACAACCACTTGATAAATTCTTTTAAAAATCTCACCAAAATTTGGAGATGTCATGTGATGTTTCTAAATCACTTTTATGCAAAAAGATATTTAAATCATTGAATATTTTGAGCTCTACAACTTATTTTCAAAAGCTGGTCCAGTGGGCAGATTTGCACTACAGCCTATTTAAATATTTCTTTCTAGCTTCCACCAAAACTATGGGATGTTAGTAGTAGCATATGATTCAACTTTATGCAAAAACCCAGTGATGTTCTTTGAAAAATTTGAGTGAATCAACCTCTTTTCCATACTGGTCCAACTTGAGGATTTGTACAGCAACTACATCTTAAGTTGCTCCTTTACCCATAATTCCTTTTCCTACTTGTAGTCCTCCCTGCTAAACCCCTAAGTCCAGGAGCATGCACCCATTGGAGCATTCTTGGTTCATGAAATGATGCCATTCACCTCCTGTCCAGAGTTGAAGTTCTGCAAAACTTGCACTAACAAGTTTGTGCTATTCACAAACTAACCTCACCACCCTCTCTTTTATCTAAAGAGACCCCACCCTGGAGATTTTGACCACTCCAAGAACTGCCCAGATGCCTCTGGAATTTTGTCAAACACCTGGAGTACATGACCAGTTTTGGCAGTTTTTGATTTGTGTTATGAACTTGATCCTCTGACCAGACCAGCATGTCCCATGGTTTTTCCCTAGCCTACACCCCCACCCTGCTAACCCTCTTGTGGTTTAGAGCCCCCTAGCATGCATTAGCATTTTGTCGAGCACGTTCCGTGCATGCTCTGGGCGCGAGTAGAGAACGCGTTTTTGCACGTGCCGCGCCCGAG
The DNA here is from genome assembly GCA_021437245.1 of Aegilops speltoides. Lineage (NCBI taxonomy): Eukaryota > Viridiplantae > Streptophyta > Magnoliopsida > Poales > Poaceae > Aegilops > Aegilops speltoides. The sequence continues at coordinate 352,558,754 of CM038147.1, forward strand.
CCGCCGCGTCGCGCCCCTGGTTTTGCCCCACTGCAGAGCCGCGCCACGCACTCTCTCTCTCTCGACCAGAACACGCCAAGCATGCCCTCGCCACATCTCCGGCAAGCCAGGACTAGCCGCCATGGCCGCCCGATAGCCCCTGCTCATGTCGGCGCCGCCCGAGCCTCTCCCGCTCGCCACCTGCACCTGGAACAGCGCGAACTCATCCACAAGCGTGTTCCCTAGCGCTCGTCGCCGCCACGTTCCCCGAATGCTACAGAAAGACGGTCGCCGGCGAGCTTATCCACGGCCGCCGCAAACCGACTTGGATGTGCTATAAAAGGAGGCCCCCGAGCTCCTCCGAGCGCTCAGGCAGCCTCACACCATCCTTCTTGTGCCCCCTTAGTCGTCAATCGAAGAGAGGAGGCCGTCTTCACCCTCTCCGGTCAGCTCGGTCGCCGCCCCGTCCCGGTCCGTTTTGACGTAACCAAAGCCTCCCCCTGACCCCCAACACCACCGTTCGACAACCCTTGAACCCGCGGAGCTGCCTAGCCTCCCAGACGCAGCTAGGAACCACCATCGCCGGAACCCCCAAATCCACCGAAGCCTCCCCTCCGCCGCGGAGATCGCCGCCGGTGATTCTCTCCACCCCCAGCGAGCCTACAACCCCTGGGAGGACCGCCTAGGAGTGGCGGATCCATCCCTGCACTTGGATGCCCTCGAGGAACCACCGTTCGCCGGCGAAGATCGCCGGAGTCCCGCCCGTTCGGACAGAGGAGGGAGAAGAGGCGCGCGATCGGTCAAACGACCCGATGGGCGAGGCGGGCCCACTGTCAGTGACCCACGCACGGTCCACGCTGGATAAGTGGAGGCGCGTTTCCAGAATACGCCTTGGACGTGTACGTATATTCGAAACGTTTTTCTTTTTCTGTTTTATTTTAAAAACAGATTTTGACCAAAACTTTGACTGTCTATAACTTTTTAAATATAACTCCAAATGAATGGATTCTTTTTCCTACCTCTACCAAATATGGTTTAGTTTATTTTAAGATTTATTTCAAAAAAATTCAGACAACTTTTTGGTACTGTTTTTGAAACTATATATTGATTCAAAAATATTTTAAATAGGATTTTTGGAGAGAAGAGGAAGCCTTCAAAGGTTTTTGATTGCACCCTGCGTCCCCATAACTTGAAGGCAAGCATCCTGAACCCTGGCATAATATTTTTGGTGTGTTAGTTGACGCGGTTATAACACCACCTTACTTCGGAAAAACTCGTTATTTTATGTGGTGATATGATCATTTGCATGAAAGCATATTAGTGATTTCCTTGCTGTTGGAAATGAGTATACTTGTGATGGTAATCATCCTCATGTACCTTGCATGCATGCCGGAAAGGAATCCGGGAAAGCCTCTGCCTTGGATAGGCGTGAGCTTGTCGCCGGTCTCCGTCGGGACGGTTATGTTCGGTATGGCATAGTAAGGTATAATGAGTGTTGATTGTGTTGGTTGAAATATATTTGTTATACATGTCATGCAGGGAAATTATAACCCTCCTGAGTCGACCGTAGATCGAGTCTTGTTCCAGTAACCCCCCACACTTGTTTCGTGCTACCACTTGTCCCTGCCAGAGGTAGGGTACGGTTCAGTAATTTGTCAACCCCTTTCTAGCACACACCGTACAAAGGGGCCGAGATGAGGGTACCAAGGCCATGGATTAAAGCCACTCATCCGGTCAGGGGGCATGGGTGTTTCGGTTGTAGCCGAGGGGGTAGCTTCCCCAGTTTTGCGCGTGGTATAAATTTTGTGATCCCATGCTATTCGAGGTTGTAGCCTCCCCACTTAGAGTTTTGCTTGACAGGTGTCGTGGGTGATTCCAGACATCGGTGAGTTAAGCTGGTGTGTGCAAGTCAGGTGCGTTTTCAATTAAAAGACCGTAGACGGAATTAGTCCCAATGGACTAAAGGAATCCGTTACTCGTGGGTAAAGAGTACACCCTCTGCAGAGATTAAACCTATTCGAATAGCCGTGTCCATGGTTAATGACTACAGTCTGGGTTGGGTCAAGTGTCGGTCTTAGTGTCGGTCTTCGGAGGAGGAACCGTTAAAACAAAACTTGGATCATGACTTGTGCTGATTATGATAATTCTGATTATTATTATGGACTAACCCATTATATTATTTGAATTATTGAGTATTCCTAGGACGGTTCTACCCCTTGGATATTCATTGTGATTATTTATTTTATAAGACCTTTATACGGTGTCGCTGAGACGCCCTACTGTGGCATTGCTTGTTATTTATTTACTTTATAAGCCCTTTATGCGGTTTCGCTGAGACGCCCGACTGTGGCATTGCTTGTTATTTGTTTACTTTATAAGCCCTTTATGTGGTGTCGCTGAGACGCCCGACTACGGTATTGCTTGTTATTCATTTACTTTATAAGCCCTTTATGTGGTGTCGCACAGACGCCCGACTGTGGCATTTTATTTCCACACCATTATTGCTCATTCATGTTGCATATAAATAACCTGTTGCATGCATAAGAGATTTTATTTATGACTGACGATGCGATCATAGAATATTTCTGTGCATGATTATCATTTATATTATCCCAGTGTTCATAATGTTTGCGAGTGCATTCAAAGTACTCACTGGCTTGTCCCTGGCTATTGTCTTGGCCAGATTTTCTTGCACGGAGAGGAGCGACGCGATGACAGCCCTGGAACCTAAGCAGTGGTGGTAGCAGCCTCGCGAAGATAGGAGTTAACCTGGTCAGCTGTTCCTGTGGGAAATGGAGTCCCATAGACACTGATGATTCACAAACCGCTTCCGCCATCAACCACTAGAAACCATTTGTTATACTCACAGGCCAGAATGGTCTTGTGCTACATATTTTGTATTTTGCTTGGAATTTCTATAACAAGTTGGTGCCTCATCACTAACAAGAATCCGGGGCTGGTGAGCACAACGGCCATTTTCTGGAAATTAATACCCGGAAAACCGGTCGTGACAAACTTGGTATCAGAACCAGGCTGACCATTGGCTAATCCTATCTTAGCCAGATCGAAAAACTTAGGCAAACCAACCCACCAGACCTTAACCAAACCCCAGCCAAGCTTCTCGTGCAAGATAGCCACACAGTGACCCCGACAATTTTGGCAGTCGGTGCCCAACCTATCAACCTAGCCTGTCTATCACGCACCAGTGACCAGGATGTCTCATTCGCAAGCATGCGAAGGAAGACTCCGTCCCCTTTTCCTATAAAAAGGGCACGCTAGCCCCGACCCAGCACAGAACAGCCTACCCCAAACCGAGCCATAATGCCTAGCCCTGTCATGCACAATGAGACCACAGCAACCAACCTTGGAGGTTTTGTGACCATACTCGCAAACCTCACTCGTCGTGCCTATGCGTTAGAAGAGCCCCTAGAATATGTTGTGTACCAAGGACCCATGAGCGGTGAGGACCGTCAATTCTGGGCCACTGTGCACAGCTACGGTAGGAGTCTGTCACCAGAACGCCCCTACAGGTTCACCGGAAGGACAACTTCCTTTGAGCCACAAGCCATCCAACTAGCTGCTCGAGAAGCTATAGTTCAACTCCGGCACTTGTCGCCCAAACTTAACTGTCGATCCTTCTACTACTACCCCAGACGTGAAGGGTATGGTAGACCACCCAAAGTTGCCAACGGAGATCATGAGACGGATCCTGCATTGTTGCACCTAGTGCGCTATGTAGGTGCACTAGAGGAACTGTTCGATCAAATCACCATTGATCTGATCGCAGCTCGTGGAGAGCTGGTTCGCCGAGCCCCGGCGAGCAGGGAAGACGAGCCCGACACCGACAACCCAGTCGTGCTGTTCGGACACCCGATCGAGACCCTGAGGTCAGCCCAGCCAACAACCAAAGTTGCTTTGATGACCCCAGAAGTGCTTCGTCGCCTTTTGGGAGCCCACTCCAATGGGATTGTGGCCAACAATCCCCGCGATGGTCATCATCGCCACCCCGACCCTGCAACCCCTCAACCCCCTCCAGCTAATCCCGACAGTGAGAACCGAGGAGAAGCCTCGACATCCACAAGGCACACCCGCTTGGATATAAACGAGGTAGACTAAGTCACTCGAGTAGTGTCGAGTCTTAATGTATCCTCACTTTATAATCCCGTGACCTATTAAATAAACGCAGCCTGTCGTCGTGCCTCTGTTATTTAAATAGTAACCTTGCAAGGATATATCAACCTGTAGTTACATTTTTATTCCGGGCACAGCTACCAAAAACCACCTCGACGACCCCCACGGTGATACGTCACTTTAGTGAGATGCGTGTATCTATGGCTTTGACCCCAAACCTTGGAGCTGAGCTGGCAAATTCATTACCTTTCACCTCGGTAAAACGATCCAGCTCCAGTGCTATAAAAAGGCCACCGCGTGACCTTGCCAAGCACCCCTCACCTTGTGCACCATCCTCACAACCATTTCCTGCCATGCCGAGCCCTAGTATTTATCTGAGAACCCCAGATGCAACCCCAGGTAGTTTTGTCAAAATATTGTGGGATTTTACCTGCAGTACCATGGGTTCTACCCAGCCACCCAAGTACGAGTTGTTCAAATCGAGAATCACCCAATCCACCTTGAGATATTGGGCAGCAGTACACATCCCTCCCGTAGACTCAAACCAAGACCCAACAGAGGTCTCCTTCATGGGGAAATCTTTGCCGACCCCGCATATGGCCATAGAAGCTCGCTACGGCGCTTGCTCGCCGATTCGCGATACCCTATGCCAAATAACGAGGGTACTATTACTTTCCGAGCCGTGCAGCACCCGGATAACATCCTTTCCGGAGGACTAATTGAGAGACCCAAGATCGCCAATCTTGTCCAGTACGTCATCGCTCAAGAACGTTTAACCCAACGTGTGATGGGTTATCTCCAGAGCCTCGTGGATTTAAATCGTCACGTCGCCATTGGCAAATCTCTGAGGCCCGACCAGGAGAGACGCATTCATCGACTGGTCAATCCACTTCCCCCGATAGAAGAGGATTGTGTCCCAGTACCAGAGACGTTTTATCGGGACCCCGTCCAGTTACCGTTTGCATTATAGACGTCGCTGCTGTGTTTATTATTGCAACAGTTATTTATGTGTTGTAACTTATGCATGATACCCCGAGTTTGCGCGGCGAGTAAATCATTTAGTTTCTATTAATGTGAGTAGTTCTGTTGCGGTTCGACTCTAATATATTATTGTTCTCTCGCGAAAAATCCTGGAGTGAGATTTCTTTTCCCTGAGCTGCTGCATCGTACACCTTCTCACGACATGGATTATTTTATTTCACACAGCACCACGGCAGCAGACTCACCACCGCTAGAACGCATACCCTGCTTGCAAAAACACGTGACCGTGGAGTATTTGTTTTTCAAAACAACTCCTAACAAGTCTCGAGGACGAGATTTTTTCTTAAGGGGGGTAGTGTTGTGACACCCCAAAAAAATTAACCTTGTTTTGTTAATTAAAATTTTACCAGGAAATTAAAACTTTTATTTTCTGGGCTCACTTTTGATTTTTGAAACATTTCCTTTCTTATTATCATGGAGTTTTTACATCAAGTGAAAAACTTCCTAATTTTATTGGACTCTCTTACCCTCTCAAATAAAACTTTTCTTTTATCAGAGGAGTTAATTATAAAATTATTTCCCTAATCTTTATTCCTTTAAAAATGGTTTTTCCATGGTTTGTGGTCCTATTTGAACTACAACCACTTGATAAATTCTTTTAAAAATCTCACCAAAATTTGGAGATGTCATGTGATGTTTCTAAATCACTTTTATGCAAAAAGATATCTCAATCATTGAATATTTTGAGCTCTACAACTTATTTTCAAAAGCTGGTCCAGTGGGCAGATTTGCACTACAGCCTATTTAAATATTTCTTTCTAGCTTCCACCAAAATTATGGGATGTTAGTAGTAGCATATTGATTCAACTTTATGCAAAAACCCAGTGACGTTCTTTGAAAATTTGAGTGAATCAACCTCTTTTCCATACTGGTCCAACTTGAGGATTTGTACAGCAACTATATATTAAGTTGCTCCTTTACCCATAATTCCTTTTCATACTTGTAGTCCTCCCTGCAAAACCCCTAAGTCTAGGAGCATGCACCCATTGGATCATTCTTGGTTCATGAAATGATGCCATTCACCTCCTGTCCAGAATTGAAGTTCCGCAAAACTTGCACTAACAAGTTTGTGCTATTCACAAACTAACCTCACCACCCTCTCTTTTATCTAAAGAGACCCCACTCTGGAGATTTTGACCACTCCAAGAACTGCCCAGATGCCTCTGGCATTTTTTCAAACACTTGGAGTACATGACCAGTTTTGGCTTAGTTTTTGATTTGTGTTATGAACTTGATCCTCTGACTAGACCAGCATGTCTCATGGTTTTGCCCTAGGCTAAAACCCCACCCTGCTAACCCTCTTGTGGTTTAGATCCCCCTAGCATGCATTAGCATTTCGTCGAGCACGTTTCGTGCGTGCTCTGGGCGCGAGCAGAGCACGCGTTTTGCACGTGCCGCGCCCGAGCCGTCGCGTCACGCCCCTGGTTTTGCCCCTCTGCAGAGCCGCACCACGCACTCTCTCTCTCTCACCAGAACACGCCAAGCATGCCCTCGCCACGTCTCCGGCAAGCCAGGAGCTAGCCGCCACGGCCGCCCGACAGCCCCTGTTCATGTCGGCGCCGCCCGAGCCTCTCCTGCTCGCCACCTGCCCCTGGAACAGCGCGAACTCATCCACAAGCATGTTACCTAGCGCTCGTCGCCGCCACGTTCCCCGGATGCTACAGAAAGACGGTCGCCGGCGAGCTTATCCACGGCCGCCGCGAACCGACTTGGATGTGCTATAAAAGGAGGCCCCCGAGCTCCTCCGAGCGCTCAGGCAGCCTCACACCATCTTTCTCGTGCCCCCTTAGTCGTCAATCAAAGAGAGGAGGTCATCTTCACCCTCTCTGGTCAGCTCGGCCGCTGCCCCGTCCTAGTCCGTTTTGACGCAACCAAAGCCTCCCCCTGACCCCCAATACCACCGTTCGACCACCCTTGAACCCGCGGAGATGCCTAGCCTCCCAGACGCAGCTAGGAACCACCATGGCCGGAACCCCCAAATCCATGAAAGCCTCCCCTCCGCCGCGGAGCTGACCGCCGGCGATTCTCTCCACCCCCAGCGACCCTACAACCACCGGCAGGACCGCCTAGGAGTGGCGGATCCATCCATGCACTCGGATGCCCTCGCGGAACCACCGTTCGCCGGCGAAGATCGCCGGAGTCCCGCCCCGTTCGGACAGAGGAGGGAGAAGAGGCGCGGCGATCGGTCAAACGACCCAATGGGCCAAGCGGCCCACTTGTCGATGATCCACGCACGGTCCACGCTGGATAAGTGGAGGCGCGTTTCCTGACTACGCCTTCGACGTGTACGTGTATTCGAAACGTTTTTCTTTTTCTGTTTTATTTTAAAAACAGATTTTGACCAAAACTGTGACTGTCTATAACTTTTTAAATATAACTCCAAATGAATTGATTCTTTTTCCTACCTCTCCCAAATATGGTCTAGTTTATTTTAAGATTTATTTCAAAAAAAATCAGGCAACTTTTTGGTACTATTTTTGAAACTATATATTGATTCAAAAATATTTTAAATAGGATTTTTGGAGAGAAGAGGAAGCCTTCAAAGGTTTTTGAGTGCACCCTGCGTCCCCACAACTTGAAGGCAAGCATCCTGAACCCTGGCATAATATTTTTGGTGTGTTAGTTGACGCGGTTATAACACCACCTTACTTCGGAAAAACTAATTATTTTATGTGGTGATATGATCATTTGCATGAAAGCATATTAGTGATTTCCTTGCTGTTGGAAATGAGTATACTTGTGATGGTAATCATCCTCATGTACCTTGCATGCATGCCGGAAAGGATACCGGGAAAGCCTCTGCCTTGGGTAGGCGTGAGCTTGTCGCCGGTCTCCGTCGGGACGGTTATGTTTGGTATGGCATAGTAAGGTATAATGAGTGTTGATTGTGTTGGTTGAAATGTATTTGTTATACATGTCATGCAAGGAAATTATAAACCTCCTGAGTCGACCGTAGATCGAGTCTTGTTCTAGTAACCCCCCACACTTGTTTCGTGCTACCACTTGTCCCTGCCACAGGTAGGGTACGGTTCAGTAATTTGTCAACCCCTTTCTAGCACACACCGTACAGAGGGGCCGAGATGAGGGTACCAAGGCCATGGATTAAAGCCAGTCATCCGGTCAGGGGGCATGGGTGTTTCGGTTGTAGCCGAGGGGGTAGCTTCCCCAGTTTTGCGCCCGGTATAAATTTTGTGATCCCATGCTAATCGAGGTTGTAGCCTCCCCACTTAGAGTTTTGCTTGACAGGTGTCGTGGGTGATTCCAGACACCGGTGAGTTAAGCTAGTGTGTGCAAGTCAGGTGTGTTTTCAATTAAAAGATCGTAGACGGAATTAGGCCAGATGGACTAAAGGAATCCGTTACTCGTGGGTAAAGAGTACACCCTCTGCAGAGATTAAACCTATTCGAATAGCCGTGTCTATGGTTAAGGACTACAGTCTGGGTTGGGTCAAGTGTCGGTCTTAGTGTCGGTCTTCGGAGGAGGAACGGTTAAAACAAAACTTGGATTATGACTTGTGCTGATTATGATAATTCTGATTATTATTATGGAGTAACCCATTATATTATTTGAATTATTGAGTATCCCTGGGATGGTTCTACCCCCTGGATATTCATTGTGATTATTTACTTTATAAGCCCTTTATGCGGTGTCGCTGAGACGCCCGGCTGTGGCATTGCTTGTTATTTATTTACTTTATAAGCCCTTTATGCGGTGTCGCTGAGACGCCCGACTGTGGCATTGCTTGTTATTTGTTTACTTTATAAGCCCTTTATGTGGTGTCGCTGAGACGCCCGACTGTGGTATTGCTTGTTATTCATTTACTTTATAAGCCCTTCATGTGGTGTCGCACAGACGCCCGATTGTGGCATTTTATTTCCACACCATTATTGCTCATTCATCTTGCATATAAATAACCTGTTGCATGCATAAGAGATTTTATTTATGACTGGCGATGCGATCATAGAATATTTCCGTGCATGATTATCATTTATATTATCCCAGTGTTCATAATGTTTGCGAGTGCATCCAAAGCACTCACTGGCTTGTCCCTGGCTATTGTCTTGGCCAGATTTTCTTGCACGGAGAGGAGCGACGTGATGACAGCCCCGGAACCTAAGCAGTGGTGATAGCAGCCTCGCGAAGATAGGAGTTAACCTGGTCAGCTGTTCTTGTGGGAAATGGTGTCCCATAGACACTGATGATTCACAAACCGCTTCCGCCTTCAACCAATAGAAACCATTTGTTGTACTCACAGGCCAGAATGGTCTTGTGCTACATATTTTGTATTTTGCTTGTAATTTCTCTAACAAGTTGGTGCCTCATCAGCTAACAGTAATCCTGGGGCTGGTGAGCACAATGGCCATTTTCTGGAAATTAATAACTGGAAAACCAGTCGTGACACACTTACCGGCCGTCGTTTATCGCCGACGCCTCTTTGCCAAAAAACGGCAGCCATGCTTCGTGTTACGCCCAGTTATGCCAGGGGCTTCACAGTACGGCAATAAAAGTCTGACCAGCTTTTTGGTCGCTCGGCAACCCGAACTTATAGCATTATATGCATCAGCTCCGAATCATGTCTTGGGTCATTGGTTGGGTTTGCCCGGCTGCCATGTTTTGGTACCTTACGTTCCGTTCTATCGGCTAAGGTAGGACTGGGAGAACTACTGCGATTGTGTCACGGTTCTGCCGGACGAGCACCTCTGTAGAGAAAGCCAAAAACCGACTGTCATGATGCAGCGAGAGCTGGTCAGCTGTTCGAGAGGTTGTAAAATCCTTAAAGATTTATTCTGCACAACGCCATTATAAATGCAGAGTGTGACGGATCGGTCTTCTGATCAGGCGCCAATAGAGCCCCTAGTTCGGCCTTCCGAACACTAGGGGCTGCGCCGACCATACTCGAATTCCTATGGCTGAGTGAGGGTAATAAAGCCTTATAGTCCAATTGCCTGGTTCATGGTGAGAAACACCTCCTTAAAAGGACCCAACTATGGGATAAAGAGTGTTCAGATATATCCCGAACACCCCCGTATTATTTTTACGTGGGGGCAGAAGCCGACCACTGTTCCTCTCAGGATTTACAATAAACAGCCGCACAGGACGAACATATGTTCAAACAAAACAGGCAATATATAATAAAAATGCCATTATCCCATATTACAAAAAGCGGCACGAATGCCCTCAGGGAAATATAATGTCTTTGGCACACTTATCCACCGCAGGGTGGGCCCCTTTCAGTACACCTTCATAGTACAGCTCGGGCTTGCGGTGCTCCTTACCCTCCGGCGGCCCCTCAGTCATCAGCTTCTCCGCGTCAAGCTTCCCCCAATGCACTTTTGCACGGGCAAACGCCATGCGCGCACCTTCTATACAGACTGATCGCTTGATAGCATCAAGCCGAGGACAGGCGCCCACAATCCGCTTCACGAGTCCAAAGTAACTGCTTGGAATTGGCTCCAAAGGCCACAGTCGAACAACCAAGTCCTTCATGGCTAGTTCGGCCGCCTGGTGCAGTTCGACCAGCTGCTTCAGCTGATCGATAAAAGGCATCGGATAGTTCGGCGCCAAATACTGCGACCAGAAATTCCTCTCCGCAGACTTCTTCTCCTTCGTCCGGTAAAATTGGGTGGCATCTGATATGCTGCGAGGCAGATCCGCAAACGCCCCTATAAAAACAAGAATTCAGCTTGCAGCTTAGAATTCTCCCTGCTATCATGTAAACATGGCCATGAATACAACATGCCTTACCAGCCGCAACTTTCTGGGCCTCCTGAATGTCCCGTACAGCACCTCGGGCTTCTTCCCGAGCATCTTCCACGGCTTGGAGAGCTTGGGCGAGTTCGGATTCTTTCTCTACCAGACTCTGCTCCAAGCCCTCGCTTTTCTTCACAGCCTCCTAGAGCTCCGACTCGGCTATGATGGCCCTGGCCTCGTGTTTTTCACGAAGCGCCTGCTAGGCGGCAGCCTTCTCGTTGGCATTAGCCCAGCCTTCTTCAGTGCCTTATATTCGGCACTCGCCCCAAGGGCATACAACAAAAATACTTTTCAATAGGCACAATTACTCATTCGTGCCTAATGCAAGAAGATGTTTCAACCTACCTTGCTTCTCCTCTAATTGCTTCCTCACATGGCCAAGTTCTTCCTCGGCCCGTTCAAGGCTCTGCTTCAGTTCAGACACTTCCGCATTATGAGCGGACGTCCTCTCCGCACACGCCTGTTTTCAAACAAAGAGGTACACGTCATTAACAAAGGATTTGATCCCCTGCCCGGCTCCCTCTATTTCGCCGGACAGTGTATCAGGGGCTACTACTCATATTTTGATAATTCCTCAAAGGTTTCTTAGAAAACATACCTCAAAGGCCTTTATAAGGCCAAGGCAGGACTCATTCAACCCGCTCTCGGTGGACTGAATCTTCTCAACCACCGCACCCATGAGGGTCCGAGGCTCATCGACGATAGACACACTCTTCAACGATGTTGATAGACCGCCAGGAAGCTCTGCTCGAACAGACGAGGCAGGCGGGGTAGGCAGGCCTCCCACCATCGAAGGTGGATGTTCGCTCGATCCTGGAACCTTAGAGGTCCCAGAGGCCTTATCCACTCCCGTGTGTCCGGCTCCAGAGATATGTCCTCCCTGGTCCGGGTCCGGTTGAGATGACACCTCGGTATCGCGCCTGGACTTTGGGGAAGGGGCCTTTGGAGGCGTCTCGCTCACCAAGGCGTCTGAGCCCAGCGAATTCTCCGATGAGGACTGTCCGGCGCGAGACCTCGCCGGGCTGTGCAAAATATGGCAACAGTTAAAACTGCTATACCAAAATAACTCCGGACACATATATGTGTTCGGTTTTCGTATACTTACGCCTTCTCCAGGGGCTGGGCCCTGGGATCCGACTCCGGGCTGCTATCGGCAGCCATAGTGGATGCCTCTGGGAGGGAACTTTTTCCCCTCTTAGGCGATTCGGCCTCCAGGGATGAGGAGGCCGTCCTTTTCTTCCCACCCCTAGAGTGAGGCTCCTCCTCCTCTGCTTCCTCCTCTTCGTCTTCAGAAGAAGGATCATCACTGGAGTCTTCAGATTTGGCGTCCGAAGCCTCGCGACGATGGAGGCCACTCCGGGTCTTTTTTTCCTTCTTGGAGGCCTCTTTCTTTGGCGCCTGGTAAGGCGCGGGGACCAGCATCTTCGTCAGAAGAGGTCCGGCCGGTTCCTCCGGCAGCGGGGCCGGACAATGTATCCGCTCCACCTTTTTTATCCATCCCTGGGGTCATAATAGAGCACGATAAAAATGTCTCCCTCGGGACATACCAACTGAAGCCTGGATGGACAGAGCGTGGCCATAACTTACCGGGCTTGCAGAATGGGATAACTGGTATCCACAGTCCTCGGCGGAGCCCGGCCATGATTTGCCGGACTTAAAGAGCACCTTCCAGATGTCCTCGTGGGAGGAATCATAGAGCTCCTGGAGGGTTTGTTGCTCGGTTCAGTCGTACTCCCACAAATTGCAGGCTCGGCGCTGGCAAGGGAGAACCAGGCGAACTAACATCACCTAGACTACGTCGATGAGCTTGACGTCCTTGTCGACCATACTCTGAATGCGCGTCTGGAGCAGTGACAGCTCATCGTACGAGCACCAGTTCGGGCCCTTCTTGGGCCAGGACATGAGCCTCAGTGGGGCTCAGGATCTGAACTCAGGAGCTGCAGCCCACTTTTTGCAACGTGGTTCGGTAATATAGAACCACTGTTGCTGCCACTCCTTGATGGAGTCATTGAAGGCACCCGTTGGCCAAACGACCTTGGGCATCTTGCTCACCATGGCGCCACCTCACTCGGCGTGCTCGCCACTCACCACCTTGGGCTTCACATTGAAGATCTTCAGCCACAGGCCGAAGTGAGGCGCAATCCGTAGAAAAGCCTCGCACATGACGATGAATGTCGAGATATTGAGGAAAGAATTGGGGGAAAGATCATGAAAATCAATCCCATAGTAATACATGATTCCGCGAACAAATGGGTGAAGGGGAAACCCGAGCCCACGGACAAAATGAGGAAGAAACACGACTCTCTCGTGGGGCTCCGGAGTAGGGACGATCTGTCCCGCCGGTGGAAGGCGATGGCCGGTCTTCTTGGCCAGGTACCCGGCCTCTCGGAGCCTCTTGATATCCTTCTCTTGGGCGGTAGAGGCCATCCATTTGCCTCCTGCTCCGGGTCCATACATCTTTGAGAAACCCTCTCTTTGATGGGGAGGAGGAATGCTTGGGCGCTAGAGCTCGAACAGAGGGGAATGGACTAGCGAAAGGAGGAGGCATGGGTAAAGAGGAAGAGACCTTATCTATTTATAGAGACGGGGAAAGCTTTTTTGCACCTCCCCAGTTGCCCGGTGGAACCCGCTCGTTCCCCACTTGCCACGATTAGCAGTGCGGTTAGATTACCCATGCCCGTATTGATGAGAATCCCGTGATAAGGGGACACGATCTCTGCTTTGACAAGACGTGTCAAAGAAACCACCTCGCAATATGCGCTGTGGCTGGTTGTGGGAAAACGGTTCGAATAATAATCCGAACCGTAATTACATGTCCCGTTGTCTAAAAAAGTTGTCAGCAGATTGCATTTTTGAAATATCATTCTATCTACAGCTGTATGTGAAGATCATTTTGCAGATCCGGACACGGTCTACGTGTTCGGTAACTACCTTGGAGTATTCGGAGAAGGAACCCGCCCTGCAATGTTGAAGACAAAACTACGCACCGGACTCATCGTCATTGAAGCCTGGTTCAGGGGCTACTGAGGGAGTCCTGGATTAGGGGGTATCCAGACAGCCGGACTATGTACATCGTTCGGACTATTGAAGCGTGAAGATACAAGACTCAAGACTTCGGCCCGTGTCCGGATGGGACTCTCCTTTGCGTGGGAGGCAAGCTTGGCGATCCGGATATTGTGTTTCCTTCCTTGTAACCGACTCCATGTAAACCCTAGCCCTCTCCGGTGTCTATATAAACCGGAGAGGTTGGTCCTTAGAAGGCCGATCACAATTAGAATCATACCATCATAGGCTAGCTCTTAGGGTTTAGCCTCTACGATCTCGTGGTAGATCTACTCTTGTACTACTCATATCTTCAATATTAATCAAGCAGGAAGTAGGGTTTTACCTCCATCGAGAGGGCCCGAACATGGGTAAACATTGTGTCCCTTGCTTCCTGTTACCATCAGCCTAGACGCACAGATCGAGACCTCCTACCCGAGATCCGCCGATTTTGACACCGACAGTCGTCGAGGTTCATCTTGTTGTACATCCTCATTTTCATCGTCTTGATGTGTCCCACTCGTGGATGCCTCCAAGTCAACTTGTGGTTCACCTTGGCGTGAAGTTGAGGCTTTCACTTGGATGGAGGAGGTACTCTCCTTCACCTCCATTGGGCGAATCTTGCCAATAGACAAGTCTTGGATTGCTTCTGAAGGATCTTTGTCACCTACATCAATTGGCAATTGCTCTACTTGCGAGCCATTAGATTCATCAAACTTCACACCTACTATCTCTTCAACCTTTCAGGTGAAATTGTTGTAGACACGGTAAGTGTGAGAGTTTGAGCCATAACCGAGTAGGAAACCTTCATGAGACTTAGGAGCAAATTTTGAACGACGATGCTTATCAAGAATGTAACACTTTGAGTCGAATACTCGAAAGTATCCACTTGGGGTTTGTTACCGGTTACATCTCGTATGCTGTCTTGCCGAGTAGCTTGTGAAGATATAAATGATACGTTGCATGACAAGCTGTCTCAATTGCTTCTGCTCAAAACTGTTTTGGCGTCTTGTACTCATCAAGCATTGTTCTTGCCATTTCGATGAGCGTCCGGTTCTTCCTCTCAACAACTCCATTTTGTTGAGGTGTGTACGTAGCCTAGAGCTCATGTGAAATCCCTTCTTCATCAAGAAAGGTGGCCACATTGGTGTTCTTGAACTCCGTTCCATTGTTGTTGCGAACCTTCTTGATCTTCTCTTCAAATTGGTTTTGAGCCTTCCAAGCGAAGTTTTTGAAGATCTTTTGGACCTGCGATTTAACATCAAGAAAGAACACCCACGTAAATCTTGAAAAATCATCAACAATGACTAGTCCAAATGAGTTACCACCTAGACTCTTGTTGGCGTTGGGACTGAAAAGATACATGTGAAGTAGCTCGAGAGGTCTCCTCGTGGTCATGATGTTCTTCATGGGGTGGCTTCCTCCAACCTGTTTTCCTGCTTGGCAAGCGCTGCAAAGTCTATCCTTGTCAAATATGACATCTTTAACACCAAGGATATGATCACCTTTAATAAGCTTGTCAAGGTTTCGCATGCCCACATGCCCTAACCGTCTATGCCACAACCAACCTTTAGAGGATTTAGCAATTAAACAAGTTCTAGGTTGAGCCTTTTTAGTGAAAACAACAATGTATAGATCACATCTATGTATGCAGGTAAAGACCATTTTATGATTATCTCTTCGAAACGCTTGGCAATCTACTTCAGTAAATAGGACATTGAAACCAAAGTAAGCTAGTCTAGATATAGAAAGTAGATTATAGCCAAGAGATTCAACGAGCATAACATTTTGTATGGAGCTGTCATGTGAGATGGCCACCTTACTAAGGCCAACCACCTTACCCTATGAGTTATCACCAAAAGTGACATACTTTCGAGGGCCATCGTTTTCAGCAAGCTCACGAAACATATCTTTGTCTCCGGTCATGTGATAGGTACATCCACTATCAAGGATCCATTCCTTTCCTCCGGCCATGTAGCCGCGAAGGTTAGCCATAAGACCAAAGTGTCTCATAGACTCTTCAAGATCAAAGTCATTATCGTCATCCCCATCATAGTATCCATGTTCAACATCATCTTGCAAATGATCATTTCCTAGAGAGAGTGATTCATTAGATATATGATTTTGACAATGTTCATCTCTATGAATTCTAATAGCTTCGGAAATAATATTGTTAATGATTCCAACATCTCCTCTAGCACTCATAAGATTGGTAAGCTCAAGTAAACAATCCCCAGACTTAGGATCATTGGGATTCATCTTATTTAAAGCAATAGACATGTGAAAAAACTCATCTAAGTTTTTCAAGGAATAGTCCGGAAATTGTTCCTCAAGAATTCTCCATATAGTGTAAGCACAATCAAGAGTTGGCAAGTGACCAATCAAGTTTCTAGGCAAACCTCTATTGATAAGATTGATAGTTCTAAGATTGCGAATCATGTCAAGAGACTCATCATGGGTAGGATGCAAGGGATCAGCAAGGGGTTCACAAGGAGTGGTAATGTACTTGTTCCAGTGATATTCATGCAAAAATCCAAGCATCTCATTTTTCCACTCACTAAAGAACTCTCCATCAAGCATGGGCACTCTACGTCTAAGACTCCCCAACGTAGACTCATCCATCTTCCTCCAATGGTGATTAAACCAAAGCAATGGAGACCAATGCTCTAATACCAATTGAAAGGATCGAGAAGAGGTGTCTAGAGGGGGGGTGATTAGACCCTCAACTAATAAAGGTGGCAATTTTTAAGTTTTTCAAGTTGAGGTGGTAGATTAACACAATTTCAAGCATACACAATAGAATTCAAGTAAGCATGCAAAGAGTATATGAGCAGCGGAAAGTAAAGCATGCAACTTGCAAGAAAGTAAAGGGATGGGATTGGAGTGTGCAAACGCAATTGGAGACATGGAGATTTTTGGCGTGGTTCTGACAGGTGGTGCTATCGTACATCCACGTTGGTGGAGACTTCAACCCACGAAGGGTAACGGTTGTGTGAGTCCACGGAGGGCTCCACCCATGAAGGGTCCATGAAGAAGCAACCTTGTCTATCCCACCATGGCCATCGCCCACGAAGGACTTGCCTCACTAGGGTAGATCTTCACGAAGTAGGCGATCTCCTTGCCCTTACAAACTCCTTGGTTCAACTCCACAATCTTGACGGAGGCTCCCAAGTGACACCAAACCAATCTAGGAGACACCACTCTCCAAAAGGTAATAGATGGTGTGTTGATGATGAACTCCTTGCTCTTGTGCTTCAAATGATAGTCTCCCCAACACTCAACTCTCTCTCACAGATTTGGCTATGGTGGAAAGATGATTTGAGTGGAAAGCAACTTGGGGAAGGCTAGAGATCAAGATTCTTGTGGTTGGAATGGAATATCTTGGTCTCAACAAATGAGTAGGTGGTTCTCTCTTAGAAAATGAATGCTGGAAGTGTAGGCACGTTCTGATGGCTCTCTCCACTAATGAAGAATGGGTGGAGGGGTATATATAGCCTCCACACAAAATCTAGCCGCTATACACAGATTCCCAAACTCAGTGGGACCGAATGGTAAAACTCGGTCAGACCCATTCGGATCAAAATGTGAACATTAGAGTTTTCGGTGGGACCGTGATAGAGGCAGAGGTGTCCCATCTTTTGATGAGATGGTGGCTATCATTTTGGTGGAAGTCGACTTTGACGATCCGACTATGAACGTGCGAGGACGTCGCGCCTTAGCAATCTCGAAACCAACTCTGAGAGGTTATTGACCACGCCGGAGCATGATCAACCTGACCACGAAGGTCTATTTCCTGCAAGCAAATGAGGAACAAGCAAGAAACTAAGATTGCAATCTGGATATTGCGAATAAAAGAGGAAAGCTTTATTAATGAAGGTGGGGTTCTGTGACATTTTGGTCTGGTTATTGAACACAAACGAAGTACGTGAAGTTGCAGCTATGGCGAACTTTTAATCTAAACAAAACCCAAAGTCTAAACGGCGCCCTAAGGCTGTATATATGGAGGAAGAGGGGGAATTTTGTGGCCCTTGGGGAAGGGGTCCGAAACCAACCCTATCTCTTTATTCCCCACACATACGGACTCTAAAAATAGCCTATACTTATGTATTTCGAAATTACATGGGCCTGGCCCAATAATAAGGTGACGCAACACCTAAAATAGCCTCTGGAAGAAATTTATGAAGTGGCGTCTTGTATATTTCGTCCAAGGCTTCATGCACTTGAAACTCTGTTCTTGTTCCCCTTGCACATGCCATCATCTCCATGCTTGGTCTTGCTCCATTGTTCTTCCCTCTTATCCATGCTAGGCCCTTCATTTGTAAGCAAAACAAATGTATCCAATTTAGGCAGTATCATATTCTCATGAACAGTAGAATCATTACCAAGAAATGAAAGTACCTGATAATTTAATTAGCGTGTGCGAGCTCTAGTAATTGGTCCAGTATATGTAGCAGTAGGGGTTGTGGGTGTAACAATGGTATTGATGTCCTCATCATCCTCCCCTTCTTGAAATGAAGTCGTCCTCGACGGAAGCTCATTTTCCTCTCCCAAATAAGGCTTCAAATCTGCAATGTTAAAAGTGGGATTATCCTAAAATTCTCTAGGCAACTCAAGTTTATACGCATTATCATTTATTTTCTCTAACACCTTAAAAGGACCATTAGCACGTGGCATTAGCTTTGATTTGCACAAATTAGGAAACCTATCCTTACGCAAATGCAACCAAACAAGATCTCCAGGTGCAAAGACAGCATGTTTTCTACCCTTATCTCCAGCAAGTTTATATTTAGCATTCATACGCTCAATGTTTTCCTTAGTTAACTCATGCATTTTTAAGATCAATTCAGCACGTAGTTCAGCATCAAAATTAACCTTCTCCGAAGATGGAAGAGGCAACCAATCAATAGGTGCATGCGGTAGAAAACCATACACAATTTCAAAAGGGCACATCTTAGTAGTAGAATGCAATGAACGATTACAAGCAAATTCAATATGAGGCAAGAATTCTTCCCACATTTTCTTATTATTCTTCAAAATAGCCCTAAGCATAGTAGACAATGTTCTATTTACTACTTCAGCTTGTCCATCAGTTTGGGGGTGACAAGTAGTACTAAAAAGCAGTTTAGTCCCCAACTTAGCCCATAAACATCTCCAGAAGTGGCTAACAAATTTAGTGTCACAATCTGAAACAATAGTATTTGGCACACCATGCAAGCGAATAATTTCACGAAAGAACAAATCAGCAACATTAATAACATGGTATAAAGTGCGCCATTTTTGATAATCTATCCACGACAACAAATATGATATCCCTCCCCTTCTTTAATCGAGGTAAACCTAAAACAAAGTCCATAGATATATCCTCCCAAGAAACACTAGGTGTCGGTGTCAAAACCGGCGGATCTCGAGTAGGGGGTCCCGAACTGTGCGTCTAAGGCTAATGGTAACAGGAGGCGGGGGACACAATGTTTACCCAGGTTCGGGCCCTCTCGATGGAGTAATACCCTACTTCCTACTTGATTGATCTTGATGATATGAGTATTACAAGAGTTGATCTACCACGAGATCGTAGAGACTAAACCCTAGAAGCTAGCCTATGATTATGATTGTTCTTGTCCGACGGACTAAACCCTCCGGTTTATATAGACATCGGAGGGGGCTAGGGTTACACAGAGTCAGTTACAGGGAAAGGAATCTTCATATCCTAACCGCCAAGCTTGCCTTCCACGCAAAGGAGAGTCCCATCCGGACACGGGACGAAGTCTTCTATCTTGTATCTTCATAGTCCAATAGTCCGGCATATGCATATAGTACGACTGTCCGAGGACCCCTTAATCTGGGACTCCCTCAGTAGCCCCTGAACCAGGCTTCAATAACGATGAGTCCGGCGCGCAGATTGTCTTCGGCATTGCAAGGCGGGTTCCTTCTCAGAATACTCTAAAGTAGATCTTGAACATAATAATCATGTCCGACTCTGCAAAACAAATTCCACATACCACAGTAGAGAGTATAATATCCCACGAGTCCAATCTGCTGACAACTCATAGCGTGACATCACGCCACGGCCCGGTCTTTGTTCGAACCGTTTTTATCCTGCCCCTTCGTATTTCAAGGCGCGGTTTCATTGGCACGTCTTGTCAAAGCAGACATCGTGTCCCCTTATCATAGGATTCTCATCAATGCGGACACGGGTAACCCAACCGTGCCATCAGCATGGCACTTGGGAAATAAGCGAGCTTTAGGGCGAGTGGGGAGGCGTATGATTTTTACTGCCTTTATAAAGGGATAAGGATTCCCTGCTTTCACCCACGTCCTCTTCTTCCTCTGCTCATCCATTATCGAGCTCCAGTGCCCAAGTACCCATCTCTTCCGCCCAAAAAGCACTCCAATCATGCCCGGCTCTAGAGCTGGAGGCAAGTGGATGGCCTCCTCCGTCAAGAAGGAGGACATAAAGAAGCTCTGAGAGGCCGGGTACCTGTCCAAAGACATCGCTCATCGGCTTCCGGCCAAGGCGCAGATCATCCCTACCCCGGAACCCCAAGAAAGGGTGGTGTTTCTCTCCCACTTCGTCCGCGGGCTGGGATTCCCCCTCCACCCATTTGTCTGCGGACTGATGTTCTACTACGGGCTGGACTTCCATGACTTGGCCCCCAACTCCATCCTCAACATCTCGGCATTTATTGTCGTCTGTGAGGCCTTCCTCCGCATCCCACCTCACCTCGGCCTATGGCTGAAGACCTTCAATGTGAAGCCAGAGGTGGTGAGCGGCCAACAAACGGAGTGCGTAGCCGCCATGGTGGGCAAGATGCCCAATGTAACCTGGCCCGAAGGCTCCTTTGTGGAGACTATAAAGGGGTGGCAATCGAGGTGGTTCTACATCACCGAGCTGCGCGGCACCAACTGGGCGGCGACCCCCAAATTCCGATCCGGAGTCCCCATGCGGCTCACCTCCTAGCAAGAGAAGGGTTTAGCCTGGGGCTTAGCAGAAGAAGTGACTGGGCTCCAGACATGTGTCCAGAACGTGATAAGCAAGAAAGTCAAGCTTGTCAACGTGGTCCAGGTTATGCTCTTCCACCGGATTCTTCCGTGCCAGATCCGGACTTGTAATTTGTGGGAGTTCGATTTGGCCAAGCACCAGACGCTGCTGGAGCTCTTCGGTACAACACACAAAGACATCTGGAAGGTGCTCTTTAAGACCGGTGAGGTACCACCGCCTACGACCGAAGATCGCAGGCTTAGGGCAAAACGCCGGGCTAATCCGGTAAGTTCTTTTATGTTTGCAAGGTATACCTTTTACTGGCACACCTGCGGGAGGAACCTAAGCCTCCATGCCAATCTTTCAGGCCTGGGTAACGATAGCGGAGCAGATTGACTGTCCGGCTCCGCTACCCGAAGATCTAGAAACGCCTCTTCTGATGAAGATGCTGTTTCCGGCGCCTTATGAGGTGCCAGAGAAGAAAGCCAAGAAGGCGGCCACGAGGACCAGAGATGGTCTCCGACGCAAGGGTGCTTCGGACGTGACGTCCGAAGATGCCGAGACGCACTCCTCCACCGAAGACGACGACGAGGAGGAGAAGACCCGTTCCCGGGGGGGAAGAAGATGAAGGCCTCCACACATGGGGAGGCCGAGGCGTCCAAGAAGGGAAAAATCTCCATTCCGGACAACTTGGCCGCAGCCACCAACAGCAGCGAGGAGTGGGAGCCCAGGGCCAAGCCCCTAGCCAAATCGTAAGTATCTGGACACGGTAATATTTCCGGTCTTTTCACTTTATCGTTTTTTAATGTATTAGACCATGCATCTGCAGTCCGGCCTAGTCCAACATCGAGCTATCCTCCTCTTCGGAGGGGTCCTGGACCCGTCAGCGATGAACAGCAGGTCCCTTCTAACGGCCACCTCCCCAAAGACCGTGGACAACACCAAGGTGTTGTCTCGAAGTATACCGGGCCAAGGGGAGACCGTTCCGGTGATGCCGGAGGATAAAACCCCGGTTGCCGAACACATGGGGGGAAAGACGCCTATAGACCCCGATGATGGGGCCCGCATCCAGTTCGGCCCTCAGCCGAATACAGCTCCGGAGACCCAAGTGGCTCCGTATTCAGGCAGACAGTCTCTCCCGAACGAGGGGGGCAAGCCGCCTCCACCGGTGACCTCTGTCCATCCAGAGGCACCGGATAGGTTGCTGGAAGCGCTACGAGGCGCTTCCATTGTGGAAGAATACCATACTCTTATGAGTACGGTGATTGAGAAAGTCCAATCCGCCAAAAACGGATTGACTGAAACCTGCATTAGCCTTGTAACAGGCTTTGAGGTAAGTAATGTAGGTGTAAAAGAATATCACCTTGTAGACAGTAGCCCCTGATGCTCTGTTTGGTGTTCGGAAAGAAAAAACAAATAGAGGATCAAAATAATTTTCGCAGGAGTCTGACATAACATGTCTATGTGAATAAGTAGGTGTCGCTGCTGGCTGCTACAACTCATACTGCGGAGGTCTCCGGCTTGCAGCAGAATCAGGAGCGGGCTGAGGAAGAACTCGGCCTCGTGAAGAAGCAGCTGGAGGACAGCCAAGGTATGCACTAACCGGTGCTTTACATTTAGGAAGGATGAAAAGTTCGTACTGACTGAAGTGTCATGAACTTCATTAGGGGCCGCGACCGAAGTAGCGGCCCTCAAGAAGGCATTGGCCGAGGCCGAGGACAAAGCGGCTAAGGAACGCGCTGCGCGCGAGAAGCAGGAGGCCCGGGTCAGCGAGGTCCAGCAAGAGCTCCAGGGCAGCCTCAAAAAGTACGAGTCCTTGGAGTGTGATTCTAAGACTCAAGAGTCCAAACTTGCCAAGGCCCACCAAAGCGCGCAAGATGCCCGAGCCGAAGCTCAGAGCGCCCTCCAGGAAATCCAGGCGGCCAAGAAGATCGCAGCGGGTAAGGCTTTTATTATGCAAAGCAACTATGTGAAGGAAACATTCCTTTTACTTACCCGAATTTGGAGTTCTCCAGGAGCGTTTGCAGATCTGTCACGCAGCATATCAGATGTTGCAGAGTTCTTTCAAGCCGAAGAAGGGAGCTCTACAGACAAGCTGTTCTGGTCTCAATACCTTGGACCAGAACATCCAGTGCCCTTTAGCGACCAGCTAAAACAGTTGGTCGAGCTACACAAGGCGGCCGAACTAGCCAGAGGGACCTAATAGTCCGGCTATGGCCTGCCAAGCCCATGCCCAGTAGCTACTTCGGACTCGTGAAGCGTCTGGCCAGTGACTGCCCTCAGCTTGATGCCGTCAAGCGGTCGGTCTGCATTGAAGGTGCACGGATGGCTTTCGCCCACGCCAAGATGCACTGGGAGAAGATGGATGCCATGAAGTTGATGACCGAGGGTCCGCCTGCGGGCAAGGAGCATCGCAAGCCCAAGATGTACTATGACAGTGTCATGAAGGGGTCCCGCCTTGTGGCGGAGCAATGTGCCAAGGATATCATATTCCCATGAAAGCATTATTTTATCCTGTCATCTAATATGGAACAAGGTTTTCATGTAATATGATGCTTGTTATTTAAAATTTTACCTCCTGTGCGGCCGTTTATGAAATCTGAGAGTTGGCCAGTCGTCGACTTCTGCCCCCGCGTAGCTACTACAGGGGTGTTCGGGATAAATCTAAACACTCTTTATCCAAATTTTTGGTCCTTTAAGGAGGTGTTTAGTGCAACGACAAGGCAATCGGACTATACAGCTTTATCACCCTCACTTAGCCATAGGAGTTCTATAATTTTAAATTTTGGCATAGCCCCTGGTATTCGAAAGGCCGAAGTCGGGGCGCCATACACGCCTATTCGGATAAAGACCGATTCCTCGCATAAAGCAGAAAAAATCACTAATGATTTGAAAACCTCTCGAACAGCTGACCAGCTCTCGCCGCATCATGACAGTCAGTTTTTGGCTTTCTCTACTGAGGTGCCCGTCCAGAAGAAAACCGGGACACAATTGCAGTAGTTCTCCCTTTACTACCCTAGCCGATATAGCGGAACGTAAGGTAGCAAGCACAAGAGCCGGGCAACCCAACTATTGACTAAAGACATGATTCGGAGCCGATGCATATAATGCTATAAGTTTAGGGTGCTGAACTGTACTGTAAAAGTGTTCGGATTTTCTTGCCGTGTTATGGGGTACAATTAAGCCCCTGGCGAATTAAGGCGTACAAGAATGTACAAGTGCAATTGAAAATCAGGAAAAAAAATAGGTAATAAGCAGACACTACAAATTATTTTTCATTGTAATTTGATTAGTACGTCAAGGTGTATGTGTACAAGTAGTGCAATAAGCAAATAAGGCTATTTAACATGCCATGACCAAGAGCGAGCTGTGTGCGGGTATTTAAAATAGGTATGGCAATCATCAGCAGAGACCACCTGCTTATTCCCTTGTACGTTCGAGCCCCTAGATTTCTTGGTGTATCCGTCCCGTTATGGGTCAGATGAGCAGGTTTATAAGAAAAGGTCTCGAGAAGAGAAAAAACCTGAAAGAAAGAGAAAAAGTGAAGGAATGTGGATCCAGGAGCAGTTGAGCCGCACTATGGACTGTGGTCTAGCTGTGCCTCCGTCCATGCCCATGGTATTTTAAGTGCGTAGTTGTGTACGCATGGCATGAATTTCACCGCTTTATTGGGGCAGGGACGCAGGCCGGATTGCTAGCTGAGCTCTGGACGAGTCGGACAGTCCTGTTGCAGAGTAGCTCGGACTCGCTTGACGGTGTCCGAGGGCTTTATTGCCGAATTGAGGTTTTGCCTAAGAAGGCCATTCTGTACTTCTGCTGCAAGGGCCGTGGTGTGCTCCTCAGTGCGGAGGGAGCGCTCCGTATTTCCGTTGACTGTTATAACACCGCGAGGTCCGGGCATCTTGAGCTTAAGGTAGGCATAGTGCGGCACCGCATCGAAACGAGCGAATGCGGTTCATCCGAGCAGTGCGTGATAGCCACTACAGAAGGGGACGATATTGAAGATTAATTCTTCGCTTCAGAAATTATCCGGGGATCCGAAGACCACTTCCAGTGATATTGAACCCGTACAACATGCCTCTACACCTGGTATGACACCTTTAAAGGTGGTTTTTGGTGGGCTTGATTCTTGAGGGATCAATACCCATTTTGTGCACTGTATCCTGATAGAGCAGGTTCAGGCTGCTACAACCGTCCATGAGGACGCGTGTGAGGTGGAATCCATCAATGATAGGGTCTAGCACCAGTGCGGCTGAACCGCCATGACGGATACTAGTCGGATGGTCCCTTCGATTGAAAGTGATCGAACAGGAGGACCACGGGTTGTATTTTGGGGCGACTGGCTCCATCGTGTAGACGTCCCTTAGTGCACGATTTTGCTCCCTTTTGGGGATATGGGTAGCGTATATCATATTCACCGTTTTAACTTGGGGGGGAACTTTTTCTGTCCCCCTGTGTTCGATGGCCGGGGCTCCTCGTCGTCATTGCTTTGCGATCCCTTTTCCTTGTTTTCGGCATTTAACTTGCCGGCCCGTTTAAAGACCCAACATTCTCTGTTGGTATGATTGGTTGGTTTATCGGGGGTGCCGTGGATTTGACATGGACGATCGAGTATGCGGTCCAGACTGGACGGGCCCGGATTATTTCTCTTAAATGGCTTTTTCCGCTGACCGGACTTGGAGCCACTGAATCCGGCATTGACGGTCGTGTCTTCGGCGTTATCGCCATTATTTCGACGCTTGTGTCCACTGCGTCGGGGCTTGCCGTTACTGTCTCTGGCTTCAGAAGTGCCAGGTTTACTTGAGGTGTTGTTGCTACGAGCTAGCCAGCTATCCTCGCCCGCGCAAAAGTGGGTAATGAGCATCGTAAGGGCTTACATGGACTTTGGCTTCTCCTGGCCGAGGTGTCAGGCGAGCCACTCGTCACGGATGTTGTGCTTAAAGGCCGCTAGGGCTTCGGCATTCGGACAGTCGATTATTTTGTTCTTTTTAGTTAGAACCGAGTCCAGAATTTCCTGGCCGACTCTCCGGGCTATTGGATTATGTGACTTAAGTCATCAGCATATGGAGGTCGGACATAAGTGCCTTGGAAGTTGTCAAGGAATGCATCTTCCAGGTTCTCCCAATTGCTGATGGAGTTTTCGGGCAGACTGTTCAACCAGTGCTGAGCTGGTCCCTTGAGTTTTAGCGGGAGATACTTGATGGCATGGAGATCATCACCGCGGTCCATATGTATATGGAGAAGGAAGTCCTCGATCCATACCGCGGGATCTGTTGTTCCATCATATGATTCACTATTTACGGGTTTGAACCCTTCTGGGAATTCATGTTCCATTACTTCATCGGTGAAGCATAGGGGGTGTGTGGCGCCTCTGTGTCAGGCTACGTCATGACGCAGCTCGAATGGAGCCGGTCTGCGGCATTCGGCCCGGATAGGTGTATATTTGTTATATCAGGCTTGGTGGCCGTTGTTGCACGTTGGGGAGAGCCCCCGTGATCCGTAGATCGATCTGGTTTGTCCTGCTCTGTTCTCCAAGTCGTTCCGCAGGTCATGTGTGTATCCCCGAGCTGTTGTGTTTCTATTTGTTTGGCGAGGCAGTGCCGACTGGTGTTTGGGCTGAATTGTCGTTTTATCTCGGCCATGCGGTGGTCGGTCAGCCGCATTATGCGCTGGTAGTGCTGGCTCCAGCGCCTCGTCATCGAATTGAGGTAGCAATTTGCGCTTTGGGTAACTTTTGGTTTGGCGTTCGAGTTCGTATTCCGCGGCTACCAGGATCTCAGTCCATCTATCCGTATGTAGATCTTGATCAGCTTGAAGCTGCTGCTGCTTCTTCTTCAGGCTCTTTGTCGTGGCTATAAGCCGGCGCTTAAAACGCTCCTGCTCGACGAGATCCTCTGGCACGATAAATTCTTCGTCGCCGAGGCTCACCTCATCCTCGGAGAGAGGCATGTAATTGTTGTCCTTCGAGTCGTCGTTCACGGCCTGTTCATCGGGGCTGGCTCGCCCATCTTCCCGTTCAGCCTGTTTGAAACTTGGCTTGGCGGGGTCTTCATTGTCTTCGGCATCGTCCGGAGTACTATTTTCTCTTGTGCCGGTATCGCTATTTTTACCATGGCGTGATTTAGAGCGGCGCCACAGACGTCGGCGCTTTGGTTGCTTCTCAATAGGTTTATCCTCAACTGGATCCTTTATGTCATCGCCATTATCTTCTTTGGGTGTATCCACCATGTATATGTCGTATGAGGAGGTGGCTGTCGAGCGCCCTGTGGGCGGTGGTTCCTGTTCTTCTCCGGCATCGTCGTCCATGCCGTCGATGTCTTCGTAGTCGAAATCAAGCATGTCGGTCAAATCGTCGACAGTGGCTATCAAGTGGGTGGTGGGTGGGTAACGAAGTTCTTCGTCGTCCGCTTCCCACTTAAGCCGGACATAGTTCGGCCAAGAATCTCCTGACAAGTAGGGAGACTTTAATGAGTTTAACACGTCACCTAGGGGTGAGTGTTGGAAGATGTCCGCGGAGCTGAACTCTAAGATTCGACGGGTGCGGATACATGCGGTTCGGAGCCTATGGCCGGAGACGAGTCCGAGGTTCCGATGACACAGACCTCATTGGAGTTCAGGTCTGTGTTCGGCTCTAGCGCCGCTGAGTCTACAGCCTCCATGGCGAGGTTTAGCTTCCCGTCCTTGGATGACGCGCTCTTCTCTGGATCTAGAGCCAGAGTGATTATAGGCGCTATCTCCTGCACATAGTCTGATGACAGATTTAGGTCATATTCATCGTGGCGGCAGGGCGCGGCCGTCACGGGCTCGAATCCGTCGAAGATCAAGTCTCCGCGGATGTCGGCGGTGTAGTTCAAGCTTCCAAACCTGACCTGATGGCCAGGGTCGTAGCTGTTGATATGCTCCAGATGGCCAAGCGAGTTGGCCCGCAGTGCGAAGCCGCCGAATACGAAAATCTGTTCGGGGAGAAAAATTTCACCCTGGACTGCGTTGTCATAGACGATTGAAGGAGCCATCAAGCCTTATGGTGACGACACGGTGGAACTCTCAATGAAAGCACAAATGTCGGTGTCAAAACCGGCGGATCTCAGGTAGGGGGTCCCGAACTGTGCATCTAAGGCTAATGGTAACAGGAGGCGGGGGACACAATGTTTACCCATGTTCGGGCCCTCCGATGGAGGTAATACCCTACTTCCTGCTTGATTGATCTTGATGATATGAGTATTACAAGAGTTGATCTACCATGAAATCATAGAGGCTAAACCCTAGAAGCTAGCCTATGATTATGATTGTTCTTGTCCTACGGACTAAACCCTCCGGTTTATATAGACACCGGAGGGGGCTAGGGTTACACAGAGTCGGTTAAAAATAAAGGAATCTTCATATCCTAACTGCCAAGCTTGCCTTCGACGCAAAGGAGAGTCCCATCCGGACACAGGACGAAGTCTTGTATCTTGTATCTTCATAGTCCAATAGTCCGTCTGTCCGAGGACCCCTTAACCCGGGTGTAACGCCCCGGATACAACTTTCCATATTTGTAACTCTAACTCTTGCCTTTTCCGGAGATGCGATATGATTTTCCCTTCGTGGTTGGGTTTTTGTTTTTTTTTGTTTTGCATCTTGTTCTTGTCATGCATTTCATCATCGCATCACTCGCATTGCATCGGCACTCGTTGCCGTCATTGTTTTAAAAACTTGCATCCGCTTCGCAGTTGCCGCGTCCCCCCTTGCTTTGGTTGACCGTTCTGAGACCAACCAGATTTTGTTTCCCTCTTGCCTGGCTTTCCTAACCTCTCTGCACATCCCGCAAGCCTCTCGCGTGCGTCCGAAATCTTTCCCGAACCCGACCCGGGCTGTCGTCATCGATGGATCCGGATCATCCCCAAACATCTACAAAATATCTGCGTTTCTCCATTGGACTCCCCTAACCTTTTATTCTCAATCATCCGATTGCGATCCGATGATCCAAATGCCACTCGTACCTACCACCTACTATATAAATAGTCCTAACCCTAAAATCTAGGGACTTTGTCCCTTCACCAGCCAGCCGCCGCCGCCACTCTCCACCAAATCCCCTCGGGATCCCTTCTCCTCGTTTTCCTCCAGCCACCAACTAGCGTTCCCCACTGCTCCTCCCCGATTCGCTCGCCCGGCCAACCAGAGCAGCCCCTCATTCCACTCCACGCCGACCCGCATCGCCCTCCTCCTCTGCTTCCCTCGTCCTCGCTCGATCCCAGGGGCAGCCACCGCGTCGCCGTTCCCCTGCCTCGGCCTCGCGACCTCGTGCCTGCGCCTCGACAGCCCCGCCGTCGGCCAATCCAGCCAGAGCTCCAGCGCCATGGCCATCCCGAGCTCGGCCCGCGCAGCTCGCAGACTCCAAGCCCCCTCGTTCCAGCAGTCCAGGACGATGCCGCCGTCCCCGTGCTGCATCCCAAAACCAGCCGGCGACCCGACCTTGAGCTCTTCCCCAACGTCGGCCTCCTCAACCACCTCGCGTCACCACCGGCAGCTCGTCGCGGAGACCCACCAGCTGGTCACCAGCGTGCCTCGCCTCGCTTCATGCCTCGCCGCCGCCTTGCTCGCTCTCGCCCAGCTGCAGCGTTGAGGAGATGCCTCAGATGGTTCCCGCCGAGTCCGTGCCAAGCCCCTGCCTCGCCGGAGATCCTGGCCTTCCACCTGGATCCGCTGCGCCGCCGCGGTTCCCCCTTGCCGTCTCCCCTTATTCCTCCTTCTTCCCTCTGTTTTACTCCCTCTCACGCAGTTCTCTCCCTCTCTCTGAACCTTCACAGGAGCAGCGCCCACATGCCCTGTTGGCCCCGCGCCCGAGCGCCGCCCTGCGCGACCCTGCGGCCGGATCCGTCAAGCTCCGCCTCCCCGCGCTCCGTTCCGGCCGGTTCCCGCCGATGCCGTCGCCAGGAACCCCCCCTGCGTCGTCCTCTCCATCGCCATAACGCCATGGTCCTGCTGCTGCTGTTCCTGGTCTTCAGAAAACGAGTGCCCCGCATCGCCCCGCATCCCGCGCCTGGGCTGCCTCCCCTTCGCCGCTGGCCAAGGCCCAGCCGAGCCAGATCCGACCTGCCTTGCTGCCTCTCCACCGGTCGGCCCATGTGGCCTGGTGAGCAGCCCCCGCCCCTGTGCTCTGTTGGGCCAGCCAGCAGATTCGGCCCAGAGTCTATTTTTTTTAGGCTCTGCGATTTTGCCTTTTATCCTGTGATTTACTAGATTTGCAGAAATCCCCCTAGATTTCATGCATATAATAACTCCACAACTGTGCATTATATTAAAATGTTTTATATATGAAAAATGCTTAGTTTTTCATCTAGTTTCATAATCTGCCATTTTCATCTATGTTAAAAATGTCTAAATTGCTGTT
Organism: Aegilops speltoides; assembly: GCA_021437245.1. Lineage (NCBI taxonomy): Eukaryota > Viridiplantae > Streptophyta > Magnoliopsida > Poales > Poaceae > Aegilops > Aegilops speltoides. The sequence continues at coordinate 352,589,044 of CM038147.1, forward strand.
TGCATTAATTTGCTCATTTGTCATGCTAAAATGATTTCATTCATAACTAAATAACCGTAGCTCGGTTTTAAATGTTCTTTATATGTAAATGGGGTGGAAAAATGCCTAGATTAACATGGTCCACTTTATTTTCCTGTTTAACAACTTTAAAATTGTGTTTAGAGCAGAACAGTAGCAAATTCATAAATTGCATATGGGGATTTTCCGGAAATGTTGTTTGTTGTTTCCGGCCTCATTTAAACTTGCCTAGGTAGGTAGTTTTGTTATGCTTCACCCCTTGCCATGTTAATCAACATTTAATATTGTTGGGTAGCTTAAACAAGAGAGAACTAAATAATTGATGTGGTGTTCCATCAATATGCAACTCGTTGCATATTGAGCTCCACTTAATTTGTAGTGTTGTTTGTTGCACTTTGCCATGCCATGCCATGCCTCATTAAACCGGACATGCATCATACTTGGTTGTGCATCATGCCATGATTATGCGATGGTTGTTTACTATGTTGTTTGCTTCTTTCCGGTTTACTTCTCTCGTTAGCTTCGGTTTCGTTCCGGAGTTGTGAGGATTCGCTCGACTACGTCCGTTTGTCTTCTTCATGGACTCGTTCTTCTTCCTAGCGGATTTCGTGCAAGATGACCGCTACCACGGATCTCACTACTATCATTGCTATGCTAGTTGCTTCGTTCTATCGCTATGCTGTGCTACCTATTACCTGCTTATCAAGCCATCCCATATTGCCATGAACCTCTAACCTTTGACACCATTCCTAGCAAACCATTGATTGGCTATGTTACCGCTTTTGCTCAGCCCTCTTATAGCGTTGCTAGTTCCGGTGAAGTTGAAGAATTCTCCATGGTGGATGTGGGTTTATGTTGGGATATCACAATATCTCTTATATTATTAATGCATCTATATATTTGGTAAAGGGTGGAAGGCTCGGCCTTATGCCCGGTGTTTTGTTCCACTCTTGCCGCCCTAGTCATACCGGTGTTATGTTCCCGGATTTTATGCTCCTTACGCTGGTCGGGTGATTTATGGGACCCCCGACAGTTCGCTTTGAATAAAACTTGTCCAAAGAAGGCCCAACATTGACTTTTACCATTTGCCTCACCACCACCTACTTTTTCCTTGGGAGTCGCTCTCTCGAGGGTCATCTTTATTTTAGCCCCCGGGCGGTGCTTGTCTAAGTGCTGGTTCGAACCGAGTAGATCGGGGCCCCTCGGGCAACTCGAGGTCTGGTTTTACTCGTAGGATGTCTCATCCGGTGTTGCCCTGAGAACGAGATATGTGCAGCTCCTATCGGGATTGTCGGCGCATCAGGCGGCTTTGCTGGTCTTGTTTTACCATTGTCAAAATGTCTTGATGTACCGGGATACCGAGTCTGATCGGAGTGTCTCGGGTGAATGTCTATTCCTTCGATGCTCGCGAGAGCTTGTCATGGGCTAAGTTGGGACACCCCTGCAGGGTATAAACTTTCGAGAGCCGTGCCCACGGTTATGTGGCAGATGGGAATTTGTTAATGTCCGGTTGTAGATAACTTGACACCTGATCCGAATTAAAATGCATCAACCGAGTGTGTAGCCATGATGGTCTCTTCTTGGCGGAGTCCGTGAAGTGAACACGGTTTCTGTGTTATGTTTGACGTAAGTAGGTGTTCAGGATCACCTCTTGATCATTGCTAGCTTCACGACCGTTCCGCTTGTTTCTCTTCTCGCTCTCATTTGCGTATGTTAGCCACCATACTTGCTTAGTCGCTGCCGCAACCTCACCACTTTACCCCTTCCTTTCCCATTAAGCTTTGCTAGTCTTGATACCCATGGTAATGGGATTGCTGAGTCCTCGTGGCTCACCAGATACTTCCAAAACCAGTTTGCGGTGCCTATGTTATGAAAGCGGTGACGCAACCAAGCTCAAGGAGGAGCTCGATGAAGATCTTGCCCTTTGTGTTGTTTCGTTCTAGTTGATCGAAGTGGAGCCCAGTTGGGGTCGATCGGGACCTTTATCGATTTGGGGTTCTTCTTTTATTTTGGTTCCGTAGTCGGACCTTGATTGTATCTGGATGATGTAATGCTTTATTCATGTAATTGTGTGAAGTGGCGATTGTAAGCCAACTATGTAACTCTTTCCCTTATATATTACTTGGGTTGTGTGAAGATTACCTCACTTGCGACATTTCTTTCAATGCGGTTATGCCTCTAAGTCGTGCTTCGACACGTGGGAGATATAGCCGCATCGAGGGCGTTACAAGTTGGTAATCAGAGCCTTCCCGACCTTAGGAGCCCCACCGCTGATCGCTTTTAGCGGCGAGTTGTGTCTAGAAAAATGTTTTGAGTCATTTAGGATTATATATATCGGAGAGTTAGGAATTCTTTTTACTCCTCAGTCCCTTCGTCGCTCTGGTGAGGTCTCCTGACGTAGAAGTTTTGACTTTCCTCTCCTCAAATTTCACTAAATTTTTTTAGGATCACGCGGATATCTTAGAATCGTTCTGATGGTTTTATGATGACAACATTGTCTTGGTGCCTCCCGTCAGCAGGGGTTTTTTTAGTGGAGGTGTCCCGGGGAGTTGAGCTCTGAGGTGTTGTCGTCATAATTTTATCGTTGCAGTTCTAGAATACCTGAGTTTAGTACACCGACATCGAAAATCTCTTTTATGCAGTTGTTGGTGAGATAACCCGATAACCCAATCTCGAGGTGAGTACGGAGTATTGCCATGACTCATATAACGGATGCTTTTCAAGGTTGAGGTACACGATTTCCGAAGGTTTCTTGGTTATGTGTTGACGGATGGATACAGCTTGGATGTAGGTATTGTTAGTTTGAGTGAGATATATTGCTTCCCCTGTATCCCCAACACCAGATTGCATAACCAGAAAGTTTCGGGAGTTTTATAGGTGGGAATTCAAGTAGCTTCTAGAATATCTTTTCGACAGATGCATGATATGAGATTGGGTAAATCTCTATCATATGTTTGTTTCCGGCTTATTCCGCAAGCCAGTCCTTTGTTTTTGTTTTGAGTTGTGGTATTCGAGTTGCTTCAATGTCACGTGTTGATTCCATACCTTTCCTAAACGGTGTTCTCATATTGCTATGTGAATACTAATCCTTTTTGATCATCGAGATTGTCATGTCAATCCTTTTCAACCGGCGTGTTTCTCTTCAAGTGGATCCGATCACTTCAACATCAGCAAGACCAATTATCATTTCTTCTCAATGGTGTTTGTTTCATCCATCCCAAGTTGTCTTTGTTTTTCCCACCCTCCCACCCTTTTCTTCAAGGACTAAGAATTCTTTACCAAGTATCCTTTTATTTTTGTGAAGTTCCTTCATTCTTTTCTTTCAATGTTCTTATCCGGTGATTTTCCATGAAGATGCTCAACAGTTTCAAGTTCATCATCCTTCATTGTTGTTTCTTCTCCGGTGGATCCAATTCAAGCTTTTGATATTCATCATATCCCTTTCCTCGTTTCAAATGCTTTTTCATACCGGTGCACCTCTTAATTTTTCACTTCTCGCCATTCATTTGTTCTGGAGTGTTGAAGATATCTCAGAAGATTTGTGTTTCCATTCTTAATCCGTTCAAGCTATTTGGAGATTGTTATCTCATTCAAGCCATTTAATTCAACCGGTGCAACATCTCTTTTAAATCATTTCCAACGGTGTTCTTTTGAGTGGGCCCTAACCCACAGGTCTTTTCCCAGGATCTTACCTGACTCTTCTATTTTCCCAGAACTATCCTAAATTCTTCTCCAAGTTTGACGTAAGAATGAGTTATCATCAGTCAAATGCTTTTCTCCAAGATCTTTCAAATTATTTTTCATTGTTGGCTCAACAAGCTTGTTCTTTTTCATTCTCCCGGAGTATCTCATACAATTCATGGTGGTTCTCATCTTCATTCTCAACATGTGAAGACCGAAGAAGAGTTTCTCTTTAAAATTGCTCTATTCTCTTCAAGATTCATGGTGCTAGCTTGTTGCCATCCGCTCATAATTGTTTTCGATTGTGAGAATCTATTTTAACCATCCGGAGCATTTTAGGAGTCTTTTCAGTTTTATTCTTTGAAGCCCATCTTCTCAGTATTATTCATTCAAGCTTTCAGCTCTCGTTCTCCAAATCATACCGGTGCATCATTCAAATATCCTCTTATCGGTTCATGATCTCTTCGTTCTCATGTATCTAAATCCCCTCAAGTATCTTCATTCATTTTCCAATTCTTCCCGGTGAATTGTGCCTTTGCTACTTTCATTTTCAATTCTTACGGTGGTTTGTTCAAGAGTTCTCTTTCTTTGTTATCATTTAATTCATTCGTTCTTTCCAATCCCACCGGTGATTCCATCAATACCTTCTCAAATTTGCGCTATATCTCTTTTAATCCTTTCTACGGGAATAAGTAGTATGCCAAATCCGTTGCTTGTCATCAATTAAATTTGATGAAGGATAAGCATACAATAAATCTTATTCTTATTTCCTTGAGGTGATTCAATTCTTTTCTTTTCCGGAGTTCCAACTTTTCCGCATTATCTCGTCGCGGAGATCCATCTAAATCATTGCAAGGATTCACCCTGTGTTTTTCAACTTCTCTTTATTTTTATCATCCTTTTATTATCGGAGTTCTTCATGGAGGCTCTACATGATGGTTCATCAAGGATTTAATTCCCTTCTCAAAGTTTTCATCGAGATTCTTTCCTAAGGAGCTCAAGCTTTCTTCATATGGTAATCCGGAGTGCAATTCTTTCTACCATATTTTCGAGGTGGTGTTATGTCACTCTTGACAATTTCCTTCATGTTTCATGATTCATATTGTTGTCAAGAATGAGGTATTTTAAATCCATCAATCTCTTCTTTGGAGTTATCTTGGTATAGATTTCACCTAAAGCCTTCCCTAAGGAATACTGCTATTTATGGTGCTTATAAATGACCCAAGTTCTTCATTTGTCCTCCCGGTGAAATAAGTTTCTCGTCTCCTTGTTGATATCAATCCAATCATTTGTTTCCATAGGTGGCAGAAGCTAACCTCATAATTTTGAGATGTTTTCATAAGCCCACCACAAGCTTATTCTTTTCGTTGTTGGTTTTCCAACAACTACGTTATAACCTTCTTGGAAGGGTGCTTTCCAAGCTCATTGGTGGCAGAAGTTTTCTTTTTCTTCTCCATTCTTTTATTCCTATGATCTATCTTCTATCCTTTCTTCCGGAGGCATTGTGATGTTGCTCTTTTCACTCATCAATTCGAATTGTGAGCATCGTGTTCTTTTCATTCTTATCCATTTAACCGGAGTGTTGTGTCATCTCTTCAAGTGCTTTTCATCTTATCAAGTTTTCCTTCTTCTTTCAGTCGGAGTGCTGCCCAAATTATATCAATCTTGTCCTTTCTCTATCTAGTTTTAACCGGAGTGGTTTCAATATCTATCTTATCACTAAACCTCTTGGTTCTCGTTGTATCCCTTGTTCCTCTTTTCTAACGGAGTATTTTCAACTTTGCTCATCTTTGTTGTTTTCTTCCTTTCATTTTGCTCAACCTCTCAAGGTTCATGGTTTTCAATGGTTTGTCGAAGAAGCAACTTAGTTTTACCTCTTCTCTTCCTCTTCCGTTTCTCTCCGGTGCCATCCTAGATCTCGGGACGAGATCCTCTCGTAGTGGTGGAGTGTTGTAACGCCCCGGATACAACTTTCCATATTCGTAACTCTAACTCTTGCCTTTTCCGGAGATGCGATATGATTTTTCCTTCGTGGTTGGGTTTTTGTTTTTTTTGTTTTGCATCTTGTTCTTGTCATGCATTTCATCATCGCATCACTCGCATTGCATCGGCACTAGTTGCCGTCATTGTTTTTAAAACTTGCATCCGCTTCGCAGTTGCCGCGTCCCCCCTTGCTTTGGTTGACCGTTCTGAGACCAACCAGATTTTGTTTCCCTCTTGCCTGGCTTTCCTGACCTCTCTGCATATCCCGCAAGCCTCTCGCGCGCGTCCGAAATCTTTCCCGAACCCGACCCGGGCTGTCGTCATCGATGGATCCGGATCATCCCCAAACATCTACAAAATATCTGCGTTTCTCCATTGGACTCCCCTAACCTTTTATTCTCAATCATCCGATTGCGATCCGATGATCCAAATGCCACTCGTACCTACCACCTACTATATAAATAGTCCTAACCCTAAAATCTAGGGACTTTGTCCCTTCACCAGCCAGCCGCCGCCGTCACTCTCCACCAAATCCCCTTGGGATCCCTTCTCCTCGTTTTCCTCCAGCCACCAACCAGCGTTCCCCACTGCTCCTCCCCGATTCGCTCGCCCGGCCAACCAGAGCAGCCCCTCGTTCCACTCCATGCCGACCCGCATCGCCCTCCTCCTCTGCTTCCCTCGTCCTCGCTCGATCCCAGGGGCAGCCACCGCGTCGCCGTTCCCCTGCCTCGGCCTCGCGACCTCGTGCCTGCGCCTCGACAGCCCCCCCGTCGGCCAATCCAGCCAGAGCTCCAGCGCCATGGCCATCCCGAGCTCGGCCCGCGCAGCTCGGAGACTCCAAGCCCCCTCGTTCAAGCAGTCCAGGATGATGCCGCTGTCCCCGTGCTGCATCCCGCAAACCCGCCGGCGACCCCGACCTTCGAGCTCTTCCCCAACGTCGGCCTCCTCAACCACCTCGCGTCACCACCGGCAGCTCGTCGCCGGAGACCCACCAGCGGGTCACCAGCGTCGTGCCTCGCCCTGCTTCATGCCTCGCCGCCGCCTTGCCTGCTCTGCGCCCAGCCTGCAGCGTTGAGGAGATGCCTCTGCATGGTTCCCGCCGAGTCCGTGCCAAGCCCCTGCCTCGCCGGAGATCCTCGCCTTCCACTGATCCACGCGCCCGCGCGTTCCCCCTCGCCGTCTCCCTTATTCCTCCTTCCTCCTCTGTTTTCTCCCTCTCACGCAGTTCTCTCCTCTCTCTCAACCTTCACAGAGCAGCGCCCGCATGCCTGTTGGCCCAAGGCTACCGAAGCGCCGCCTGCGTGACCCGCTGGCGGATCCGTCAAGCTCCGCCTCAAGCCTCCGTTCGGCGGTTCCGCCGATGCCGCCGCCAGAACCCCCTGCTCGTCCTTCCATCGCCATAACGCCATGGTCCTGCTGCTGCTGTTCCTGGTCTTCAGAAAACGAGCGCCCCCCATCGCCCCGCATCCCGCGCCTGGGCTGCCTCCCCTTCGCCGCTGGCCAAGGCCCAGCCGAGCCAGATCCGAGCTGCCTCGCTGCCTCTCCACCGGTCGGCCCATGTGGCCTGGTGAGCAGCCCCCGCCCCTGTGCTCTGTTGGGCCAGCCAGCAGATTCGGCCCAGAGTCTATTTTTTTTTAGCCTCTGCGATTTTGCCTTTTATCCTGTGATTTACCAGATTTGCAGAAATCCCCCTAGATTTCATGCATATAATAACTCCACAACTGTGCATTATATTAAAATGTTTTATATATGAAAAATGCTTAGTTTTTCATCTAGTTTGATAATCTGCCATTTTCATCTATGTTAAAAATGTCTAAATTGTTGTTTGCATTAATTTGCTCATTTGTCATGCTAAAATGATTTCATTCATAACTAAATAACCGTAGCTCGGTTTTAAATGTTCTTTATATGTAAATGGGGTGGGAAAATGCCTAGATTATCATGGTCCACTTTATTTTCCTGTTTAACAACTTTAAAATTGTGTTTAGAGCAGAACAGTAGCAAATTCATAAATTGCATATGGGGATTTTCCGGAAATGTTGTTTGTTGTTTCCGGCCTCATTTAAACTTGCCTAGGTAGGTAGTTTTGTTATGCTTCACCCCTTGCCATGTTAATCAACATTTAATATTGTTGGGTAGCTTAAACAAGAGAGAACTAAATAATTGATGTGGTGTTCCGTCAATATGCAACTCGTTGCATATTGAGCTCCACTTAATTTGTAGTGTTGTTTGTTGCACTTTGCCATGCCATGCCATGCCTCATTAAACCGGACATGCATCATACTTGGTTGTGCATCATGCCATGATTATGCGATGGTTGTTTACTATGTTGTTTGCTTCTTTCCGGTTTGCTTCTCTCGTTAGCTTCGGTTTCGTTCCGGAGTTGGTTCGACTACGTCCGTTTGTCTTCTTCATGGACTCGTTCTTCTTCCTAGCGGGATTTCAGGCAAGATGACCGCTACCCTGGATCTCACTACTATCATTGCTATGCTAGTTGCTTCGTTCTATCGCTATGCTGTGCTACCTATTACCTGTTTATCAAGCCATCCCATATTGCCATGAACCTCTAACCTTTAACACCATTCCTAGCAAACCATTGATTGGCTATGTTACCGTTTTGCTCAGCCCCTCTTATAGCGTTGCTAGTTCCAGGTGAAGTTGAAGAATTCTCCATGGTGGACAGGGTTTATGTTGGGATATCACAATATCTCTTATATTATTAATGCATCTATATATTTGGTAAAGGGTGGAAGGCTCGGCCTTATGCATGGTGTTTTGTTCCACTCTTGCCGCCCTAGTCATACCGGTGTTATGTTCCGGATTTTATGCTCCTTACGCTGGTCGGGTGATTTATGGGACCCCCGATAGTTCGCTTTGAATAAAACTTGTCCAGCTAGGCCCAACATTGACTTTTACCATTTGCCTCACCACCACCTACTTTTTCCCTTGGGAGTCGCTCTCTCGAGGGTCATCTTTATTTTAGCCCCGGGGCCGATTGCTTGTCTAAGTGCTGGTTCGAACCGAGTATCTCATGGGCCCCTCGGGCAACTCGAGGTCTGGTTTTACTCAGAGGATGTCTCATCCGGTGTTGCCTCGAGAACGAGATATGTGCAGCTCCTATCGGGATTGTCGGCGATCGGGCGGCTTTGCTGGTCTTGTTTTACCATTGTCGAAATGTCTTGATGTACCGGATACCGAGTCGATCGGAGTGTCTCGGGTGAAGGTCTATTCCTCGATGATCGCGAGAGCTTGTCATGGATAAGTTGGGACACCCCGCAGGTATAAACTTTCGAGAGCCGTGCCGCGTTATGTGGCGATGGGAATTTGTTAATGTCCGGTTGTAGATAACTTGACACCAGATCCGAATTAAAATGCATCAACCGAGTGTGTAGCCGTGATGGTCTCTTCTCGGCGGAGTCAGGGAAGTGAACACGGTTTCTGTGTTATGTTTGACGTAAGTAGGTGTTCAGGATCACCTCTTGATCATTGCTAGCTTCACGATCGTTCCGCTTGTTTCTCTTCTCGCTCTCATTTGCGTATGTTAGCCACCATACTTGCTTAGTCGCTGCTGCAACCTCACCACTTTACCCCTTCCTTTCCCATTAAGCTTTGCTAGTCTTGATACCCATGGTAATGGGATTGCTGAGTCCTCGTGGCTCACCAGATACTTCCAAAACCAGTTTGCGGTGCCTATGTTACCGAAAGGTGACGCAACCAAGCTCAAGGAGGAGCTCGATGAAGATCTTGCCCTTTGTTCTGCTTTCGCTCTAGTTGATCAAGAGTGGAGCCCAGTTGGGGTCGATCGGGGACCTTTGTCGCATTTGGGGTTCTTCTTTTATTTTGGTTCCGTAGTCGGACCTTGATTGTATCTGGATGATGTAATGCTTTATTCATGTAATTGTGTGAAGTGGCGATTGTAAGCCAACTATGTAACTCTTTCCCTTATGTATTACTTGGGTTGTGTGAAGATTACCTCACTTGCGACATTGCTTTCAATGCGGTTATGCCTCTAAGTCGTGCTTCGACACGTGGGAGATATAGCCGCATCGAGGGCGTTACACCGGGACTCCCTCACTAGGTACAGGCAAAGGCATATATAAACCATGAGGATTGAGTCATGACTTAGCTTTTTGACATGTAATGCATCGAGCAACAAAACGCTCAACATCATGTCTCATCTTTGGCCAAAAGAAATGTGTGGCAAGTATATCATCCGTCTTCTTCACGCCAAAGTGTCCCATTAATCCTCCTCCATGCGCCTCGTGCAACAACAAAAGACAAACGGAGCTAGCTGGAATGCATAGCTTGTTAGCACGAAACAAAAATCCTTCATTAATGACAAACTTGTTCCATGTTCTCCCTTCCTTACAATTCCGCATTACATCTTTAAATTTAGAATCATGAAAATATTGATCTTTGATGGTCTCCAAACCAAATATTTTAAAGTCAAGTTGTGAAAGCATAGTATAACGATGAGACAATGCATCAGCAATAACATTTTCTTTACCCTTCTTGTGTTTAATGACATAAGGGAAAGTCTCAATGAATTCAACCCATTTAGCATGTCTACGGTTCAGTTTTGCTTGACTTTTAATGTGTTTCAAAGATTCATGATCAGAATGTATAACAAATTTTTTGGGCCATAAAGAATGTTGCCATGTTTCTAAAGTCCGAACAAGAGCATATAATTCTTTATCATAAGTAGAATAGTTCATACTAGGCCCACTTAATTTTTTGGAAAAGTATGCAACTGGTTTGCCATCTTGTAACAACACACCTCCTAATCCAATTCCAGTAGCATCACATTCAAGCTCAAAAGTCTTATAAAAATTAGGAAGTTGGAGTAAAGGAGCATGTGTCAACTTATCTTTCAATATCGTGAAGGCTTCTTCCTGTGCGGTACCCCAAACAAAAGGCACATCCTTCTTTGTAAGCTCAGTGAGAGGTGCGGCAATGGTGCTGAAATCTCTCACAAAATGCCTATAGAATCCAGCGAGGCCAAGAAAACTCCTCACTTGTGTGACTGTTTTGGGTTGTGGCCAACTCTCAATAGCTTCAATCTTGGCTTTATCAACTTCAATTCCCTATGGAGTAACAACATAGCCAAGAAAAGATACTCGGTCGGTGCAAAAGGTGCACTTCCCAAGTTTACCAAACAAACGTGCATCACGAAAAGCAATAAAAACAGCACGTAAATGTTACAAATGTTCCTCCAAAGATCTGTTATAAATCAGTATATCATCAAAATAGACTACCACAAATCGTCCAATGAAAGCACGTAAAACTTCATTCATTAATCTCATGAAAGTACTAGGTGCATTAGTTAACCCAAAAGGCATGACTAACCACTCATATAATCCAAACTTAGTTTTCAATGTTGTCTTCCTTTCATCTCCCAATTACATATGAATTTGATGGTATCCACTACACAAATCAACTTTGGAGAATATTGTAGAGCCACTCAATTCATCAAGCATATCATCTAGCCTAGGAATAGGATGACGATAACGAATAGTAATATTATTAATGCCTCTATAATCAACACAAATACGCGATGTACCATCCTTTTTTGGCTCTAGTATGATAGGAACAACACAAGGACTAAGAGATTCGCATATATAACCTTTGTCGAGCAGCTCCTGTACTTGACGCATATTCTCCTTCGTCTCCTTTGGATTGGTACGGTATGGCACACGGTTTGGCAGCGAAGCACTGGGAATTAAGTCAATCTGATGCTCAATCCCTCGAATGAGTGGTAATCTCGGTGGCACGTCTTGTCGAAAGACGTCAGCAAACTCCTGCAAAATGTTAGTGACAGCAGGAGGCAAAGAGGAAGGTACATCCTCAAAATAAAATAATGCCTCTTTTTACACAAAAGCATAGCAAACAGATTTACTGAAATCTAGATCATCAATATCAAATTTGGTGGCAAGTAAACATGCACTTTTCAATTTAATTTGAGAAGTAACACTAGATGGTTTATTATTAGGCTTCATTTGTTGCTCAAATTCTTTTGCCACAATCTGATTTTCACTCTTATTTTTCTCCTGTTTTGCTTTGTTAGCTCTATTAATATCATCTTTCAAAATAGAATCAGGAGTCATAGGAAGCAAAGTAATATTTTTATCCTTATGAACAAGAGTATACTGATTGTTTCTACCATGCTACAGAATTTTTATCAAATTGCCATGGTCTACCAAGTAATAAGGAACATGCTTGCATAGGTACCACATCACAATCAACATAATCAGCATATGTAGAGATACTAAAATGCACACGAACAGTACGTGTTACCTTAACCTTGCCACTGTTGTTGAACCATTGGATGTAGTAAGGATGTGGATGTGGTCTTGTGGTCAGAGATAGCTTCTCCACCATCTCTATGCTAGCCAAGTTGTTGCAGCTCCCTCCATCTATGATGACGCACACATAACATTCCTTCACAACTCCCTTTGTATGGAACAAATTATGCCTCTAATTTTTCTCAGCTTGTGTGACCTGCACACTCAAAACACGTTGAGCAACTAAACACTCATACTTGTCAGCGTCTTTAGGAGCCATGTATTGCGTCTCATGATCAGAACCATCTCCACTGTTTTCTTCACTTGTAATAAGAGCCAAAGTCTCCTCATCATAGTCACTAGCGGACTCATACCCACCATCATCAGTAGCAATCACCACACGTTTAGATGGGCATTCTCTTGCATAATGACCTCCACCCTTTTAACGACGACAAATAATATCAAGTGTTTGCCCTGTTGATGCCATGGATGAAGAAGAGCTCTGTACGGGACCGGAAGGTGTACTCCTGGCATATGGTGGTGGTTGTGCCTGTTTTCTTGTATCTTGGTTGGAATTGGCGGCTAAAGTCAGTGGTGCTGTAGTAGGATGTGTGGGAGTAGAGGATGTACGTGGTGTCCATGATAAAGATCGGCCTGCAGAAAAATTAGTTTGCGCCAATGCCTGTTGATCCTGCACTTCATGTTCAACTTTACAAGCAAGATGGAATAAACGAGTGACATTATTATACTCCTTATACTCTAGAATGGTTTGAATCTCTTTATTTAATCCACCCATAAAACGTGCAAGCATAGATTCATTATCCTCAACAATACCACATCCAATCATGCCAGTTTGTAATTCCTAATAATATTCTTCTACAAAAAATTTTCCTTGTCTTAAATGCTGCAATTTTTGAAGCAATTCACGATGATAATATGGTGGAACCCAACGAGTACGCATAGCAGTTTTCAAAGCAGCCCAAGTAGTTGGAATATGATATAATCTACAATGTTCAGACCACCAGACAGAAGCAAAACTAGTGAATTCACAAACAGCAGTAGCAACACGTCTCTCCTCAGGATATTGTAAGCATGTGAAACGTTGTTCAGTTTCTAACTCCCAAGTAAGATATACATTAGGAATGTATCTACCCTCAAACGGTGGAATATTCAATTTCAGTTTAGGAATATGGTCATAATATCATACCTGAGGAGGTAGTGCAGGCCTACCATTGCGATTATATGCCTGTGGACGACCTGGTGCTGGTGGTTGCACGTAGTTCTGATTTTGATCAACCTCATCCTCGTAATCGCCCGCATAATCGTCATCCTCCTCGGCACCAGTAGCAGCAGTAGCAGGAGCCAAAGAAGCATCAACAGTAGGTACAGCAGCACCAGAAGTTTGGCCATCCTCAAGAGGAACACGCTTTGCTCGTCCAAACTAATTCGGAAGGGGGTGTTGTTGTTGTCATTGCAGAGGTGCGATAGGTGCAGCCAGTGGTGGTTGGGTAAGACGCTTGAGCAATTCATTAAACTTGCTATCCAGCTTTGTCTCAAACGACTTCTCCATGGCATCTATCTTCTCCATAGCCTCTTCAAATCTGTTTAGCACATCTCCCACCTGGCCACTCATCATTTGCTGAAATTTATCATGCAACTCCTTGTTTGTCATGTCTCCCAGTCAATCTCGTCGGCTTGTGGTCCTGCCATGGTTAGCAGCAATAGAAACACACAATAATATGATCCTACAGACTACTAAAAGTGGCGGGGTGTCACAAATCCGTCAAGCGAATCTCAAATTCTTACTAGTTCTTACCCAGCAGCAGGTGGTGGTCGGCAACCGTTGTAGTCAAAACTCTCAAAGGTTGGATAGAGCGATGGCCAGGGAGAGTCAAACGCACGACGTAGATATATGTGGAGTTGAGAAGGCTTATGATATGGTAGCAGAAAGGGTCAGCAATAATCAATTTAGAGATGCAAAGTTGAATAAACGCTCAACGACGGTACTGTGCTGGTCCTAGGCTAGACCATGCTAGAGACGCGAGCCTAGAACACTAACAAAATCACGGCGCGCCACGTAATCAAGGGAGGAGCACACTCTGAATTTTTTTCCTTTTTTCACTTTTTTTTGATCCGCAACAATTTGTTTTCAAAAAAGTCAACAAATGGTCTAAAAACTACCTAGCCAGAATTTTCCAGACTTCATTTTTTTTGAAACTGGAACTATTTTTCTACTGCGGGTAACACGGAAGTTGGGGAATCCGACTTATTCATGACTCTTAGTATCATGTGATCTGGAAATCAGAAATAGAGGAACAAATACTGGACTCGGACTGGTGGCGGAGATGAATCTGGTGGAAACTCGGACTTGTGGCGGATATATTTAGGGCGGCGGAACACGGACTTGTGGCGAATTTGTGATGGAGGTGGACTCAGATTATCGTAATGGCGGTGGATATGTGGTATATGGCAGCATTGATGACGATGGTGGTATATGGCAGCGGTGACGATGATGGAGGTATATGGCAGCGGTGATGACGATGATGCGGTGGCGGCGTGACAACTTGTGAACAGAACTCGAAACTCTACAGGACTAGACACTAAGACCAGCAACTAGACACGATGATGCAACCAAAAATTCAACAATGCAAAACACTAAAAAGATTATGCAAAGGCTCAGATTGGTTCGGATATGATGAACTAACCCTAATTTTTTTTGGCTTTTTCGTGGACTGTAGGTATGAAGAACAGACTCGATCTAAACTATGAAAAACTGTAAAATCTCACCGAGCAACCTGGAACTCTGATACCACTTGATAGAGGCAGAGGTGTCCCGTCTTTCGATGAGATGGTGGCTATCGTTTTGGTGGAAGTCGACTTTGACGATCCGACTACGAACGTGTGAGGACGTTGCGCCTTAGCAATCGCTAAACCACTGGAACACAGGAGCATGATCAACCTAACCACGAAGGTCTATTTCCTACAAGCAAACAAAGAACAAGCAAGAAACTAAGATTGCAGTCTGGATATTGCGAATAAATGAGGAAAGCTTTATTAATGAAGGTGGGGTTCTGTGACGTCTTGGTCTGGTCGTTGAACACAAACAAAGTACGCGAAGTTGGAGCTATGGTGAACTTTTAATCTAAACAAAACCCAAAGTCAAAATGGTGCCCTAAGGGCTGTATATATGGAGGAAGAGGGGGGAATTTCATGGCCCTTGGGGAAGGGGTCCGAAACCAACCCTATCTCTTGTTTCCCCGCACATACGGACTCTAAAAATAGCCTATACTTATGTATTTCGAAATTACATGGGTCTGGCCCAATGATAAGGTGACGCGGCACTTAGAATAGCCTGTGGAAGAAATTTATGAAGTGGCATCTTGTATATTTCCTCCAAGGCTTCATGCACTCATTATGGTGGCTTCAAACTCCTCAAATCATCACTTGTAACTCCGTTCTTGTTCCCCTTGCACATGCCATCATCTCCATGCTTGGTCTTGCTCCAGTGTTCTTCCCTCTTACCATGCTAGGCCCTTCATTTGTAAGCAAAACAAATGTATCCAATTTAGGCAGTATCATATTCTCATAAACATTAGAACCATTACCAAGAAACGAAAGTACCTGATAATTTAATTGGCGTGCGCGAGCTCTAGTAATTGGTCCAATATATGTAGCAGTAGGGGCTGTGGGTGTAACAATGCTATTGATGTCCTCATCAGACCTACAAGGTCAACTCGGTGAGACTGATATGCAAGGGTTAGGGTAAAACCTCAATTCGGTTTGACTGATTACTCAAACTCGGTGAGACCG
The DNA here is from genome assembly GCA_021437245.1 of Aegilops speltoides. Taxonomy (NCBI): domain Eukaryota; kingdom Viridiplantae; phylum Streptophyta; class Magnoliopsida; order Poales; family Poaceae; genus Aegilops; species Aegilops speltoides. The sequence goes on from CM038147.1 coordinate 352,604,817, forward strand.
ATTTTGGTAATAAGCAAACTAAGTATTGGTCAAGCAAACTCGGTGGGACCGACTAAACAACCTCGGTGAGACCGAAATTGTTGCAATAGCTCACAGAGAATTTTGCAAGCCCGTCTTGGTGAGACCGAGATCCCATTGGTGAGACCGAACTGATTAGGGTTTGGCAGTGGCTGTATCAGATGAACTTGGTGGCGCCAGATAGATCAAATTTGTGGGACCGAGTTTGACTTTTAGGTTTGGGACATATGTGGATATGAGAAAGTGGTTGAGGGTTTTGGAGTATATCACTAAGCACTTTGAGCAAGCAAGCCATTAAGCAACACCTCATCCCCTTTTAATAGTATTGGCTTTCCTATTGACTCAATATGATCTTGGATCACTAAAATGAAAATGTAGAGTCTTGAGTTTTTGCCAATATTTGTCCTTAGCATCTTTAAGGGGTTCCACATCCTCTTGTACATGTCCATGCCACTCCAATGTTGAAGTTATCTGAAATATACTAGGTAGAAATATTAGTCCAACAAGAGATATGTTGACACTAATTACCAAAATCACCCAGGGAGTACTTGTGCTTTCATCCTTCCTCGGTATGCCTCGGGCCTCCTTTTATATGTCAAAGGGGTCGCCACAGTGGCACACAGGAGGTGGAAAGTATCTACAGTGCAAAAGCTCATCACTGACATCTTAGGACGAACGCATTTAATGTGCTGCCTACATGCCATCTTACTTTATCAGGGACGGCAACAGAACCCGTCTCGTCCGTCGTCGGCTCACCTTGCTTCGACACGCGTCCAGGCTGACGAGACATGCAACGCCAGGCTGGCCAGCTAGCTTTTGTGCTGGCGCGGTGGTAGAGCCTCCATGAAGACCTGCATGCCGCTACGTAGGCGTCTGCCTAGTTGACAAGCTGGTTGTCGCACTGGAACGGCCATGAGGTGGCGAAAAAGCCTTGTCAGGTGCGGGCCTGGCCATGGCCCCGCACTCTTGCCGGGGGCTTTGCAGTCATCCCTGGCAAGGCCCTTGACGGTGGTCTTTTCCTTCTGGTCTTCATGTGGACCTGCAGGCCATCAGTCTTCACAAAGATCTGCATGCTACTATGCACGCGCCCCCAAGCCTTGGCCTCGACGTTGTCGATGATGTCAGAGCTCTCAGCCTCAGGGGTGATGGCCTTGTTGGTGCTTCGCAAGCTGCCCCGGCAAGGGCCTTTGCCGTGGCTATGCAAGACGCCCCGGCAAGGGTGTTGCCGGGGGAGGTCCAGCTTGTCTTCTGCTCTCTATTCATTGGCTTGAATGCTTGTCTTGGTAGTCTTGTATTCTGTCTCCCACTGCCCTGCTAAGCCCTATCGCAGGTGCGGCTACGATTGCCCGTGCATAAGTAAGGGGTACAGAAAGTCCCATACTTTTGTACACTGACACTCTCCCTTCTGGTATATGGCTCAAATCTGAAGTCTCATCAATCAAACTACTATTGTACTCACCGAGCACTCAGCTTGGTAAGCTACCAACAAGAAATTGCAATCAAATACTACTATTGTACTCTCTCCGTACTGGTGCATTAGTCACGTTACAAAAACCAAATAATCCCAAAACTTTTTGGTGCGGTGCATTAACTACCCATCTCGTTCCCTGTTTTTTGCCACGAAAAAAGAAATCACCCAATAGGAGACGTGGGGTGCGTATGCGTTGAATGACTTGAGACTACTAGACCTCTTCCAATGCAAAGGTTCTTACAAGAGGTGGTAAGTGCATTAAATAGCTTAGCAACTCAACTCACCAATGCATAGGTGCTTAACTTGTTGTTGCTAAAGCTCACTATATTTAATGATTTAGCACCTAAACTCTTCCATGCATCGGTCAACTTCTTTCATTTAAGTGGTTTGCCTAGGTTCATGTGCTTAGCATTGGTTCTTCCTGGGGTCACCAAAGTGCTCTCTCTCCTCCTTAATTACTACGCCATGCCATTTTTTCCTATGTGACATGCTTAGCACCTGTCCACCATGGAGCACTGGGATGGGCCTTAGCACAACATTTTTTGTTACATGCATTAACATTTTATTAGTTAAATCAAAGGTCAAAACTTGGCACAAAATGCAAAGGGTACCAATAAACCAATAAACATCAAAGTTCTCTCATTTTGCCCCAACTTGGTCTCGGTGAGATGACTGTACTGCATCGGCACGGAGGAAGGGTCGAGGAGTAGATGGCCAACACACACACATGAATGCACCGCAGTCTGCACTTCTCATATAAAGGCTCCCCGCTAGTCCAATCTATGAAATCCTACGCACCCTAACAAAGGGCAAGAGTGATCACTCCAATCGCAAGATCAGTTGACTAGAACCTAGACCATGGAGGCGATGAGCACGAGCATCAGCCGGCTGTGCCAGATGGTCCACGACGCCGGCCTGTGGCCCGGCACCAAGGAACGTCTCCAGGTCATGCTTGAGGCCGCCAGGGCGAGAGGCCTCTTGGACGACAACTTCGTGTCCTTGTTCGACGAGGTCCTAGTCGGCTTCCTCGACAAGTTCACCATTGTCAAGAAGCTCGCGGACAACCTTGACGTACGCCTCAAGCCCACACGCCCAGGCTCTGTGATGCTCGCCACCCTCAATGGCCTCTATGGTGACAACCTCTTCGACACAGTGGTGTCCCTACGACTGCATGCCGTCGCGCTGGAGAATGTCCACCTCGAGGTCGCGCTCGCCGAGCAACGCCTGGCGTAGCAAGACACCATCGACATAATCACCCACATCTACGCGCAAGTTGTCCACAAGGACTACTACATGCAAGAGGAGGACGATAGGACGCTGGGCTTCTTGGACCGTAGGGCAACCTTGGACGGCATTGTTCTGAAGCACGTTGAGCTCACCGCCAATGCCGTTGCTCCTCACACGTCGGTTGGAAACCCGACGCACTAGGGCGTGAGGATGCCGTTGATGGATTCGTTTGTATCTTTATCTTTCTATAAAATCCATATAGTAGTATATTGTACTAGTAATTATCTTACCTTTCGCATCAACTTCATAATTTTCGTACGTACTCCATGCATGAACCATGCCAGAACCAAACTTCTCATTACTCTAGGGAAAATCGGTATTTCTATCTACCGGTTGTGCCATGGAGCAGAACCAAATTTTACAAGTTATAAGTTCAAAAGGAAAAGCCTGCCGTGTTCGCGTCGCAACCCCACATGGTTGGTCCGGCACGCCGCTCAAGGGGAAATGCGTGTTGTGTTACATTTTCACTTACAAGTGGGACCGCAGTTGAGCAAACCCACTACCGGCAAACCCCCACCCCGCCCACCGCGTGATGGCTGAGAAAAAAGGAGGGAGAAGAGATGGTTGTAGCACGGACTCCAAGAAAATTGGTGGCATATGGGACTCGTGTGGGTGGCGTGTGCCGTACTGCTAGACGTGAATGCTAGTTATGGCCCATGCCACCCCACTATATCAAGGTGCTAGTTACGTAGAGCCAACACATTATCTCTCTAGGAGTACGATACACCACTAGTACTAGTCGCATTGTCACGAAATTTCCTGGAGTCCATGCTCAGCCCTCCTCTCTCTCTCTCTCTCTCTCTCTCTCTCTCTCTCTCTCTCAGCCAGCCAGCAGACGTGCGGAGCCCATCATCTGTTTGCTCACATGCAGTCCCACATGTCAATGAAAACGCAAGACAACCCACTGAACCTGCACATCTTTCACCTTGACGTGCTAGTGATGAAAAACAAATCCAATAAAGATCTTTGGTGGCCGCTTTTTGAGTTACTCAAGAATAAGATTCTATTTACAATTTAACCCAAGATGCACATCATGTGGCTTCAACTAGCACTCCATTTTCTTGCATGACACGACCTGGATGACGGATGTCCCACGTGTTGGAAAAAGGAGGAAGAACTCGACCAAATCTTTTCCACCTTTAGAACGGAGGAGTAGGAAACACGGCAAGCCCTGTGCCTACATCATACTATGTACAAGCCCACCTCACGCAGTCACGCTATCACCATATTTCTCGGCCTTCGTGCGGCACCTAGCTCTAGTTGATCTAACTAGAACTAACTATTGTGCTAGCATACTCCACTATTAGGTTGGCTCTATGTGATGTGGCAACTTCATATAACTGGATGCTGGCTATACTACTACGGTACTCATACTCCAAGAAGTGACTCAAAAACCATTCATAAATATAGTTTATGACATGCATATGCAAATGTACCATTCATTACATACAACAAGTCATCAACACACAACAACAACGAGGATACATGTTGGATTATAGATTATTTCCAACAAAACATTCTAGTAAATACTAAAGTTTTCATCACACCACAAATAACAAGCAATGAAATGAACTTCCGCTCAACCAATCCTCGGCGTTGGAAATGCTTGGTTTGTACTATAGGTAAGCCTCTGGGAAGGGCCAGCTATTCTCAATATCGAGACCAACTGTCACACCCTAGCTAGTTCATGCATTAGAGTGTTGCATCATGTTTACCTTTCATCAGAAACTTGAAATGGAGATGACAGAACCCCCAGCCCCCTCTGAAATCAACTAGGGTTTACTAAAAATAATTTCAATGAGCCTGAAATGCCCTTCTAAAATGTCCATCACTTTTGTGTTGGTCCAGAATCTCTGCCAAAATTGGTTCACATTTTTCTAGGACACATAAGGTCACTGGATTAATTCATTACCTATTTGCATTTGGGCATTATAATGCTATAAAATAATTCAAATGCCCAAATAATTCTGGATTTAAGTGAGGGCTGTTAGGAATAATCCCAACAGAGCCCACAATTATTTTCAGGATTTATGGAAACGTTTTAGTATTTTTAATAAAGCCCAACAGTTGCAGAAAATTAGAAAATAGAAAACAATTTAGAAAGAGAGAGAGAGAAAGGCCAGAGGCCACTTACCTGGCTGGCCCGGCCCATCTGGTCTGTGCCAGTCATCACCTACCTCTGCCAGTAGGTAGAGGAGGGACACCGCGACGCAACCAAGCTCACCACGCCACCTCCCTGCCTGCCTGCCTGCCCTCGCCCGCGCCAGCGCGACGCCTCGAAACATCTCCGCGGCGCCGCCCCGACCCCGTGGACACCTCACACGCCACCTGCCTCTCTCCCTCGCCTCTCCTCACCATGGCCGACGCCGTTGCACTCGTGCCGACGTGAAGCCCGCAGCCACCGGCCAGCCCACGCCTCGTCGACACGCCCAGAAGCTCCGCCACTTCTTCCTCGACTGCCTCACCGAGCCACGCCCTGCCGGAGGCCCCCGAGCGCCTTCATCGAGCTCGTCTTCGACCTCCTAATGACCAGATCGCCTCCGCCGCCCCGCTCACTTCTGACCTTCCCCGAGCCCGCTGAGCAGCTCGTCGCACCCACCGTGAGCCCCTACTCCTGCTCCCCCTCTCCGTTTTTTCCCTCATGTGTTGTATCCATCGCCTCGCCTGCAACTGAACACGCCGCCGCCCGCGCTCGTCGCCAGTGATGCTCCGGTGACCATTTTGTCCCGAGCATGCGCTCATCGAACTCACCGCACCATGTAGACGTCGTAGGTGCTAAACGCACATCGCCACGGCAACCGCAACTACGTCCCCGTTCGCGCCTGAATGCCGGCGGCCGCAACCGAGCTCGCCGCCGTTGACTCCGGCCACCCCAGGCCCAGCCACGGCCACCAACGGACGCGGCATCGTGCCAGCTACCCGTAGAGCCCAACGACAGCGCGAACGGTGCCCTATAGGTGAAATCCGAGGTGCCCCGCTGCGTCTGGCCTCGCTGGCGTCAAGTCGCCGGTGGGTTTGACTCGTTTGACCCTGCTGACCAAGTTTGACCCTGGGTGGGCCCAGTTTGACCCCTGGGTCTATGACAGGTGGGGCCCGCCCTGCTAATTAACCTAGGGTTAGTACTAATTAAAATTAGTTAGACTAATGACACTGACACGTAGGACCCACTGGTCAGGTTTGACCTGGACCGTCCCCTTTGACCGCTGACATCACCCTGACGCAATGCTGACGCAATAATTCATTTACTGGATTTATTCTTATAAAGGAAATTCCAGAAAATACTACAAACTTCAAAAAATCATAGAAATTAATTTGTAGCTCCAAATGCAAAGTGTTATACATGAAAAATGATCAGAAAAATCCAATCTATCCATCTATACTGGTTTCATGCATGTTTAAGTAAGTTAACCTGCTGTTTAGTGCAGAACATGATAAAGCACTATTAAGGGCCATATATGAGCTTGGAACTTGAATCTTTGATTCAAAATGGTCCAAACCCATCTGGTCTTAGTTGCATTAGCCCAATACACTCATTTTACCATGTCTCATGCATGCATCATATTGTTGCACATTGTTTGGTGATGTTTGTATATCAGTGCTCTCTGCAGCAGGTTCTGCCCCCGAAGAGTATCGCGAGTATCCTAACGAGGAGCAATACCATTCCACGGACCCGCAAGGCAAGCAACCAACGAATTGATCATATCGATACAATCCCATGTTCTCGCCTCTGCTCTCTTTTACTGCATTAAGACAACGTGTTTCAAACTGCTGTGTGCTACGGTAGTTGAACCCATTTCCTCTACATGACCTGTCATTGCCCCAGTAACTAGATGAAACCCACTAGCATGTGTAGGAGTTGATTGAGCCATGTGTATGTGTTATTCCTACCTTGCTATGCCTGCTATGCTTAGAGTCGTGTCAGGTCTGGTTCATCTGGGTGATGGGCTGGAGTGAAATGATCATGTCGGTGACGAGGGTGATGTGTTGAACACGATTTGGTAAAGGTATCGGTGAAAGGCCGTGTAGGAGTACATGGTGGGTTGTTTCATTGGAACCGTCCTTAAGCACTAAGATCTGTATGTGTGATTTAAGAATCAGCTACTACCATGCATTGGGCCCGAAACCAATGGACCCTCTCGGCTTCTTATTCACCCTAGTCCTCTGTCCAGGAGTTGCAAGTAGTTTCTGGTGTTTGTAGCTTACTGGAGGCCGTGGCAGCGCTGGCCCGCGGGATGGGCTGTGATGCGGTAGGTATGTGGCACGGTGTACCGGATGCCTGTTTGGTATCTCGGGAACCCTACACACATCGTTCGGGGCCGTATGTGGAAACCTCAGCCGGACTCCCTGTGGATGGAACCTGGATAGGCGATAAACCTGGACTAGAGACTTAGGTGTTTAGGTAGGCTGTGGCCGACACCCACATTGGGCTTCCACTTGAAGGTTGCCAAGTACATGTCGTGTAAACGGCGATAAGTGGTGAAAGCGTGTATGAAGAAGTACACCCCTGCAGGGTTAACATCATCTATTTGAATAGCCACGTCCGCGGTAAAGGACTACTTGGTTGCCTATACAGTTCATAGACAAGTAAATGGATACTACTAAAAGCCTCAAGATAAGCGTGAGTGCCGAGGATGGCTCTTCCGTAGGATGACGGAGGCGGATCCTCGGTAGTGTATTGAAGTGGTGTGTAGTGGACTCGAGTGCGCAAAACCATTTCAAGTTGGAGTCTCGTAAGATAGCTTAGCCAAGAGTCAAAGCTAGCTTGCTGCAATAACCCCACCATCCCTTCTTGATAATGTACATGTATGTAGGATCTAATGTAAGTCTTGCTGAGTACCTTTGTACTCATGTTGCTTAATTTACGTTTTACAGAAGAAGCTGCAACCCCTTCTGATGGGTTCTTCATAGACGTCGATGTCGATGAGTAGGCTAAAGCCCAGGTGGTGATCCTGAGCTCATGATGGACCGTGTAGTATAGTCAGGCTTTCTCAAGCCTCTTTTATTTCCTAGTTGTCTGTACTCAGACAAGTTCCTTCCGCTGTTGGCTTGTATGTTTGTATGACTTGAATGCTGGGTCGTGTGACCCGTACTTGTGTGTATGAAAAGTATGGCTCTCTGAGCCTTTAAATAAAGTACTTGAGTTGTAGAGTCATGTTGTGATGCCATGTTGTATTTGCACATATCGAGCATATTGTGTGTATGATTGAAATGCTTGGTATGTATGGGATCTGACTATCTAGTTGTTTATCCTTAGTAGCCTCTCTTACCGGGAAATGTCTCCTAGTGCTTCCACTGAGCCATGGTAGCTTGCTACTGAACACTTAGATTGGCCGGCATGTGTCCTTCTTCATTCTTGTGTCTGTCCCTACGGGGAAATGTCACGCGATGACTACCGGAGTCCTATTAGCCCGCTTGTAACACCCTCGATGTGGCTATATCTCCCACGTGTCGAAGCACGACTTAGAGGCATAACCGCATTGAAAGCAATGTCGCAAGTGAGGTAATCTTCACACAACCCATGTAATACATAAGGGAAAGAGATACATAGTTGGCTTACAATTGCCACTTCACACAATTACATGAATAAAGCATTACATCATCCAGATACAATCAAGGTCCGACTACGGAACCAAAATAAAAGAAGAACCCCAAATGCGACAAAGGTCCCCGATCGACCCCAACTGGGATCCACTACTGATCAACTAGAACGAAACAACACAAAGGGCAAGATCTTCATCGAGTCCTCCTTGAGCTTGGTTGCGTCACCTGCTCGGTAACATAGGCACCTGCAAACTAGTTTTGGAAGTATCTGTGAGCCACGGGGACTCAGCAATCTCGCACCCTCGCGATCAAAACTATTTAAGCTTATGGGTATGGTAAAGGCATGAGGTGGAGCTGCAGCAAGCGACTAGCTTATATGGTGGCTAACATACGCAAATGAGAGCGAGAAGAGAAGGCAAAGCACGGTCGACAACTAGAAATGATCAAGAGGTGATCCTGAACTCCTACTTACGTCAAACATAACCCAAAACCGTGTTCACTTCCCGGACTCCGCCGAGAAGAGACCATCACGGCTACACATGCGGTTGATGCGTTTTAATTCGGATCTGGTGTCAAGTTATCTACAACCGGACATTAACAAATTCCCATCTGCCACATAACCGCAGGCACGGCTCTCGAAAGTTTAAACCCTGCAGGGGTGTCCCAACTTAGCCCATGACAAGCTCTCGCGATCAACGAAGGAATAGACCTTCTCCCAGGAAGACCCGATCAGTCTCGGAATCCCGGTTTACAAGACATTTCGACAATGGTAAAACAAGACCAGCAAGACCTCCCGGCGTGCCGACATCCTGATAGTAGCTGCGGCGATCTCTCGCCTCGTGCCACGACCGGATGAGCAAGACGCATAACTAGAACCAGACCTCAAGTTTCCCCAAGGTGGCGCTGCAAGTGGCTCTAGTTTGGACCAACACTTAGACAAGCATTGGCCCGGGGGGGCTGAATAAAGATGACCCTTGGGTTAATTACTCCCAAGGGAAATATAGGTGGTGGTGAGGCAAATGGTAAAACCAATGTTGGGCCTTGTTGGACAAGTTTTATTCAAAGCGAACTGTCAGGGGGGTCCCATAAATCACCCGACCGCATAAGGAACGCAAAATCCGGGAACATAACACCGGTATGACGGAAACTAGGGCGGCAAGAGTGGAACAAAACACCAGGCATAAGGCCGAGCCTTCCACCCTTTACCAAATATATAGATGCATTAATAATATAAGAGATATTGTGATATCCCAACATAAACCCTGTCCACCAAGGAGCAATCTTCAACTTCACCTGCAACTAGCAACGCTATAAGAGGGGCTGAGCAAAGCGGTAACATAGCCAGTCAATGGCTTGCTAGGAATGGTGTCAAAGGTTAGAGGTTTGACATGGCAATTTGGGAGGCTGACAAGCAAATGGTAGGCATCGTAGCATTGGCATAGCAAAAGAGCGAGCAAACTAGCATAGCAAAGATAGTAGTGATTTCGAGGGTATAATCATCTTGCCTGAAATCCCGCAAGGAAGAAGAACGATTCCATGAAGAAGACAAACGGACGTAGTTGAACGAATCCTCACAACTCCGGAACGAAACCGAAGCTAACGAGAGAAGCAACCCGGAAAGGAACAAACAACATAGTAAACAACCATCACATAAACATGGCATGAAGCACAATCAAGTATGATGCATGTCCGTTTTAATGAGGCATGGCATGGCAATATGCACAAACAGTACTACAAGTTAAGTGGAGATCAATATGCAACAAGTTGCATATTGACGAAACACCACATCAATTATTTAGTTTCTCTCTCGGTTATGAACAAAACAAGATTAAATGTTGGTTAACATGGCAAAAGGTGAAGCATAATTAAACTACCTTTTTAGGCAAGTTTAAATGAGGTCGGAACAACAAGCAACAAGTCCGGAAAATCCCCATATGCATTTAGCAATTTAAAGCAAGCAACAATTTTAAACATTTTAATTGTTGTTATCATGATGCGGATGACATATGCAAGTTTTATGCAATTTTTATGAAAATGTTGACATAAGCATGTTATGAAGCATTTGGTCACCATGGCGGAACAAAAGGGATGCCACAAAGAACGATAATCGAAAATGGTGCCACGGCAACATATCGGTTCCGGTAACTTGATTGAGATACCGATGCAAACGAGAAGTGTGCGGATGTGTGGAACATGCAAGAGATGGGGAGTGATCCCGGATACTGGGTTCCCACGGGTCGACGGCAAGGCAACCGAGGAGGAACGTGCATGAAGCAAACGGGCAGGGTGCAAACGCGAGCATCTCATACAACACATGCATTCGTTCGTGGTCGTCGTCTCGGGTTTATACCTTTGAAGCGTGCATTTTCAGAGCGGTTCGAGTTCGGCGAAGGAAGTAGTCGTTCACGACCGTAGTGGAGGTAGACATTCACGTGGCGACGTAGAGGAAGTAGTTGTTCACGGCGACGGTAGTGGTACTCGTTTGGAGCAACTTGGGCGTAGTGGTACACGGCGACGGTAGTGGAAGTAGTGGTACATGGCGACAGTAGTTGTACACGTTCGAAACAGGACTTGGGGTATCCATGTAGTAGGCGTTCCGGTCCTGTAGTCGTTCGAGCGTCCGTGTGGTCTTGCCGGTGGGGTACTTGGCGCTTGCGGTCCAACTCCGAGGTCATAGCCGTGTAGTCGAACTTGACGAAAACAGGTCTAGCTGGGGACTTGGCGCATCCATCAGGAACTTGGTGGTACTTGGCAAATTTCACGCTCGGTGACCGTTGGGCTTGGCGTCAACAGCAAACAGGGGCGCGACGCTGGGACTTGGCGTGATGCAGGAGGCTGGCGCAGTGACGGGGAGGTAGTGGAGGCGCTGGTCGTGGAGGTCGGGGCGGTACTGCGGTGGCGCTGCTGCACCGGCTGACGGAGATGAAGTTTCTGCGACGGCGTGCGGGGTCGATGGAGAGGGGCTTGGCGCGGCGGGGACGAGCTCACTCCGGCGAGGTTGCAGAGGTCCAAGGCACAGCTCCCGTTGTCGTGGACGAGGCAAGGAGGAGTTGCTGCCGTTCGACCCGGCGCTCGCCAGGACGCCGCAGGCGGGACTTGGCGGGGCCTCGGCAGCAGGGAGGCGCGGCCATGGCAGGGCCCGACGGATCCGGACGGGGCGGCGCTGGAGGGCGACGCGAGGCAGAGGAGGAGCGGTCGAGCGAAGGGGGCGCTCCCTAGCGATGCGGTCGGGAGAACGAAGGGAGAGATGCGATCAGGGAGAGACCAGGGGATCGAGCGCAGGAGGTGGGGCGCTGCATGCGAGAGAGGTGGGGATCGGGCGTTCGGCTCTCCCCTAGCAACGCGATCAGGATGAGGACGAGGGAGGTTGGCGGCGCTGGAGGAAGGATCGAGAGATGGGGATCGATCGAGGGGGGCTAGGGTTAAGGGCAGGGGGTCGGCTGGGCCTTGGGCCATGGAGGAGCTGGGCTGCGGATGGGCCTAGATGGCCTGCTGGGCTCTCTCTCACTCTAATGAAAAATAAAACCGAACAGAGAAAAAAAGAAAAGAAAGAGAGGTTAGTGGAAAGATTTGCGCATGGGGATAATTTTCCCGGACTCGCAAAAATGCGCTTGATCCAGGAAAAATAGAAAGAGGCATGATTGAAAGATGTAAATTCAAACTCATTTGAATTTAATTCAAATGGGTTTGAACTAGGACTTGTTAAAAGGAAGGTCCAAAAATGTTCGGATTTTTGGTGGAGCTTCGGAAAATGATGAAATAACTACGGGCAAGGTTGGAGAACAAGAATTGAGATAACAATGGCATGGGATATTTTGTAAGTGTGTTTGCGGTAAATCCAAATAATTGGAATATTTACTATAGCTCTCTAAATATCGAGAGGATATGTTTTAAAGAGAATCACCATGTGAATTCCCTCGATTTAAATGGATCAAAGATCCATGCCATTTATTTAGTTGAGTAGCAAAAGATTAATGACATGATGGCATGATGACATGATGCAATGCAAAAATAAAAGAGCAAGCATAAATGAAACACACGGAGGTCACAAAATATGGAAGTCTTCTGGAGCGTCGGTCTCGGGGCGTCACAACACTCCACCACTACAAGAGGATCTCGTCCCGAGATCTAGGATGGCACCGGAGAGAAACGGAAGAGAAAGAGAAGAGGGTAAACTAAGTTGCTTCTTCGACCAATGAGTGAAACCACGAACCTTGGGAGGTTGAGCAATTTAAAAGAAAGACTACAACAGAGATGAACGAAATTGCAAACAATTCGTTAGAAAAGAGGAACAAGGAACATATGAGAACCTTATTGTTTGAAAGACATGGAAAAAGAGCTTCACGAACGAAAAGAATATGACCACCTCGGTATAATGAGATAGTCAAGGAACAAGAATGATAGAATTTGGACAGCACTCCGGTAGAAAAGAGAAGAAAACTTGATAAGATGAGATTATATTGAAGAGATGATACAACACTCCGGTTGGAAATGGAGGAATAGAATTTGAACTTGGCAAAATGAACGCACTTGGATGAGACTCCGGTTAAAAGTGGAACGATAGACACCACACTCCGGTTAAATCGATAAGCAAGGAAAAGGACATGATCTTGACAAAACAAGATGATGGGTCGAAGAGAGCAACATCATAATGCCTCAGGAAGAAGAAATAGAAGATAGATCATTGGAATAAAGGAATGGAGAAGGAAATGACAACTCTCACAAATAAAATTGAAAGAGAAAGCTTACAAAGAAAAGGTTGAACGGAGTTGTTGGATTATCAACAACGAAAGCTTGAACTTGATGTGGACTTATGGAAGACATCCCAAAATTATGAGGTGACAACCTGCCACTAACGAAAACAATTGCTTGCTTGAGATCAACGAAGAGATGAAAACTTCTTCCACCAAGAGGATAAAGAGCAAGCTTGGGTCATGCGTAATCACCACAAAATAGCAACATTCCTTGGGGAAGGCTTTAGGTGAAATATAACCCAATATAAATCCAATGAAGAGATTGATGGGTTTAAATACCTCATTCTTGACAACATGTAAATCATGAAACATGAAGGAAATTGTCAAGTGTGACATAACACCACCTCAAATGATAAGGTAGAACGAATTGCACTTGCGGAATGCAAGATGAAGAATACTTGAACTCCTCCAACAAGAATCTTGAGAACACTTCGAGAATGAATTAAATCCTTGATGAACCACCACGAAGGAACTCCATGAAGAACTCCGGTAATAAAAGGATGATAGAAAGAAAGAGAAGTTGAGACACAAGGTGAAGTCTTGCAATGATAAGATGAAGCTTCGGGACGAGATAATGCGGAAAACTTAGAACTCCGGAAGAAAGATGAACAACAAGAAGCCAACAATTTATTCCTCCTGAACAAACTCTGAAGGAAAGGATTAATCACTTGGATGAAAGAAGAATAAGAATTATGTTATGCGTATCCTTCACCAATTTAAATTGATGACAAGCAACGGATTTGGCACACTACTTATTCTTTTAGAAATGGTTAAGATAGATATGGCGCAAACTTGAGAAGGTATTAATGGAACCATCGATGGAATTTGGAAACAACGAATGAATTAATATGATAACGAAGGAAGTGAAATCTTGAACGAACCACCATAAGAATTGAAAATGAACGTAGCAAAGGCACAATTCACCGGGAAGAATTGGAAAACGAATGAAGATATTTGAGGGGATTTAGATCCAAGTGAACGCAGAGATCCCGAGCTGATTAGATAATACTTGAATGATGCACCGGTATGATTTTGGAGAACGAGAGCTGAAAGCTGAGAATGAGGAATTATGACATGATGACCTTCGGAGGAAAGAAGTGGAAACAACTCATGAGATGCTCCGAATGGGTGAAAAGAATTTTCACAATCGAAAACAATTATGAGAGGATGGCATCAAGCCAGAACCATGAATCTTGAAGAGAATGGAGAAAGATTTATGGGAAAACTCTTCTTCGGTCTTCCCATGCTGAGAATGACGAGGAGAAACACCACCAAGAATTATTGAGGCACACCGGAAGAATCAAAAGCGAAGAGGTTGAGCCAACTATGAAAAGAATTTGAAAGATCTTGGAGAAAAGCATTTGACTGATGATAACTCATTCTTACGTCAAACTTGGAGAAGAATTTAGGATAGCTCTGGGAAAATAGAAGAGTCAGGTAAGATCCTGGGAAAAAACCTGTGGGTTAGGACCCACTCAAAAGAACACCGTTGAAAAGATTTAGAAGAGATGTTGCACCGGTTGAATTAAATGACTTGAATGAGATACCAATCTCGAAAGAGCTTGAACGAATGTAGAGTGGAAACACGAATCTTCGAGATATCTTGAGCACTCCGGAATAACAAATAGCGAGAAGTAGAATGATAATGAGGTGCACCGATATGAGAAGACAATGAAATGAGGAAAAAGTATGATCAACAAAACTTGACTTGAATCCACCGGAGAAGAGAAAGGAATGAGGAATGACGAACTAGTGGAACATCTTCTTGAGAACCACCGGGTAAGAACATTGACGGAAAGAATGGAGAAACTTCACAAAAATAAAAGGATACTTGGTAAAGAAATCTTAGTCCTTGAGGAAAAAGGTGGGTGGGCGGAAAAACAAAGGCAACTTGGAGACGGATGAAACAAACACCGTTGAGAAGAAATGATAATTGGTCTTGCTGATGTTGAAGTGATCGGATCCACTTGAAGAGAAAACACGCCGGTTGAAAAGGATTGACATGACAATCTCGATTGTCGATAAGGATTGGTATTCACATCGGAGTATGAGAACACCATTTCGTAAAGGTATGGAATCAACACTTGACATTGAAGCAACTCAATACCACAACTCAAAACAAAAACAAAGGACTGGCTTGCGTATAAGCGGAACAAACATATGATAGAGATTTCGTCCGAAGTTTTTCGTGGTGGGGCCTACACGGGCTCGATCAGACAGCACCATCATGTACAAGGCAAAGCACATGACATACGAAGCGCCCCAGTCGGCATAGCCAAGGACTCTTTAAGACACAATGAGACCACTATAAAACCAACCGTGAATAGGCGGACCACTAGACGTCGAACCCCAATTTCATATCATACATCCGTCGGAAAGATATCCTAAGAGCTACTTGAATTCCCACCTATGAAACTCCGAAATTTTCCGTTATGCAATCAGTGTTGGGGATACAGGGAAGCAATATATCTCACCCAAACTAACAATCCCTACATCCATCAGTATCCATCCGTCAACACATAACCAAGAAACCTTCGAAATCGTGTACCTCAACCTTCAAAAGCATCCATTATACGAGTCATGGCAATACTCCCTTACTCACCTCAAGATCGGGTTATCGGGGTTATCTCACCAACAACTGCATAAAAGAGATTTTCGATGTCGGCGTACTAAACTCGTATTCCGAACTGCAACGATAAAATTATGACGACAACACCTCGAGCTCAACTCCCGGGACACTTCCACTAAACCCCGACAGAGGCACCAAGAAAATGTTCTCATCATAAAACCATCGGAACGATTCCAAGATACCAGCGTGATCCTAAAAAAAATTTAGTGAAATTTGAGAAGAGAAGAGTCAAAACTCTACGCCGATGCCTTACCAGAGCGATGAAGAGACCGGGAGTAAAACAATTCCTAACTCTCCGATATATATAATCCTAAATGACTCAAAACATTTTTCTAGACACAACTCGCCGCTAAAACGATCAAGCAAAGGGGCTCCTAAGGTCGGGAAGGCTCGATTACCAACTTGTAACACCTCGATGCGGCTATATCTCCCACGTGTCGGGCACGACTTAGAGGCATAACCGCATTGAAAGCAATGTCGCAAGTGAGGTAATCTTCACACAACCCATGTAATACATAAGGAAAGAGATACATAGTTGGCTTACAATCGCCACTTCACACAATTACATGAATAAAGCATTACATCGTCCAGATACAATCAAGGTCCGACTACGGAACCAAAATAAAAGAAGAACCCCAAATGCGACAAAGGTCCCCGATCGACCCCAACTGGGCTCCACTACTGATCAACTAGAACGAAACAACACAAAGGGCAAGATCTTCATTGAGCTCCTCCTTGAGCTTGATTGCGTCACCTGCTCGGTAACATAGGCACCTGCAAACTGGTTTTGGAAGTATCTGTGAGCCACGGGGACTCAGCAATCTCGCACCCTCGCGATAAAAACTATTTAAGCTTATGGGTACGGTAAAGGCATGAGGTGGAGCTGCAGCAAGCGACTAGCTTATATGGTGGCTAACATACGCAAATGAGAGCGAGAAGAGAAGGCAAAGCATGGTCGACAACTAGAAATGATCAAGAGGTGATCCTGAACTCCTACTTACGTCAAACATAACCCAAAACCTTGTTCACTTCCCGGACTCCGCCGAGAAGAGACCATCACGGCTACACACGTGGTTGATGCGTTTTAATTCGGATCTGGTGTCAAGTTATCTACAACCTGACATTAACAAATTCCCATCTGCCACATAACCGCGGGCACGGCTCTCGAAAGTTTAAACCCTGCAGGGGTGTCCCAACTTAGCCCATGACAAGCTCTCGCGATCAACGAAGGAATAGACCTTCTCCCAGGAAGACCCGATCAGTCTCGGAATCCCGGTTTACAAGACATTTCGACAATGGTAAAACAAGACCAGCAAGACCTCCCGGCGTGCCGACATCCTGATAGTAGTCGCGTATCTCGCCTCGTGCCACGACCGGATGAGCGAGACGCATAACTAGAACCAGACCTCAAGTTTCCCCAAGGTGGCGCTGCAAGTGGCTCTAGTTTGGACCAACACTTAGACAAGCATTGGCCCGGGGGGGCTGAATAAAGATGACCCTTGGGTTAATTACTCCCAAGGGAAATATAGGTGGTGGTGAGGCAAATGGTAAAACCAATGTTGGGCCTTGCTGGACAAGTTTTATTCAAAGCGAACCGTCGGGGGTCCCATAAATCACCCGACCGCGTAAGGAACGCAAAA
This sequence comes from Aegilops speltoides, assembly GCA_021437245.1. Taxonomy (NCBI): domain Eukaryota; kingdom Viridiplantae; phylum Streptophyta; class Magnoliopsida; order Poales; family Poaceae; genus Aegilops; species Aegilops speltoides. Next base: position 352,622,157 of record CM038147.1, read on the forward strand.
ATCCGGGAACATAACACCGGTATGACGGAAACTAGGGCGGCAAGAGTGGAACAAAACACCAGGCATAAGGCCGAGCCTTCCACCCTTTACCAAATATATAGATGCATTAATAATATAAGAGATATTGTGCTATCCCAACATAAACCCTGTCCACCAAGGAGCAATCTTCAACTTCACCTGCAACTAGCAACGCTATAAGAGGGGCTGAGCAAAGCGGTAACATAGCCAGTCAATGGCTTGCTAGGAATGGTGTCAAAGGTTAGAGGTTTGACATGGCAATTTGGGAGGCTGACAAGCAAATGGTAGGCATCGTAGCATTGGCATAGCAAAAGAGCGAGCAAACTAGCATAGCAAAGATAGTAGTGATTTCGTGGGTATGATCATCTTGCCTGAAATACCGCAAGGAAGAAGAACGATTCCATGAAGAAGACAAACGGACGTAGTCGAACGAATCCTCACAACTCCGGAACGAAACCGAAGCTAACGAGAGAAGCAACCCGGAAAGGAACAAACAACATAGAAAACAACCATCACATAAACATGGCATGAAGCACAATCAAGTATGATGCATGTCCGGTTTAATGAGGCATGGCATGGCAATATGCACAACAATACTACAAGTTAAGTGGAGATCAATATGCAACAAGTTGCATATTGACGAAACACCACATCAATTATTTAGTTTCTCTCTCGGTTATGAACAAAACAAGATTAAATGTTGGTTAACATGGCAAAAGGTGAAGCATAATTAAAATACCTTTTTAGGCAAGTTTAAATGAGGCCGGAACAACAAGCAACAAGTCCGGAAAATCCCCATATGCATTTAGCAATTTAAAGCAAGCAACAATTTTAAACATTTTAATTGTTGTTATCATGATGCGGATGACATATGCAAGTTTTATGCAATTTTTATGAAAATGTTGACATAAGCATGTTATGAAGCATTTGGTCACCATGGCGGAACAAAAGGGATGCCACGGCAACGATAACGAAAATGGTGCCACGGCAACATATCGGTTCCGGTAACTTGATTGAGATACCGATGCAAACGAGAAGTGTGCGGATGTGTGGAACATGCAAGAGATGGGGAGTGATCCCGGATACCGGGTTCCCACGGGTCGACGGCAAGGCAACCGAGGAGGAACGTGCATGAAGCAAACGGGCAGGGTGCAAACGCGAGCACCTCATACAACACATGCATTCGTTCGTGGTCGTCGTCTCGGGTTTATACCTTTGAAGCGTGCATTTTTAGAGCGGTTCGAGTTCGGCGAAGGAAGTAGTCGTTCACGGCTGTAGTGGAGGTAGACGTTCACGTGGCGACGTAGAGGAAGTAGTTGTTCACGGCGACGGTAGTGGTACTCATTTGGAGGAACTTGGGCGTAGTGGTACACGGCGACGGTAGTGGAAGTAGTGGTACACGGCGACGGTAGTTGTACACGTTCGAAGCAGGACTTGGGGTATCCATGTAGTAGGCGTTCTGGTCCTATAGTCGTTCGAGCGTCCGTGTGGTCTTGCCGGTGGGGTACTTGGCGCTTGCGGTCCAACTCCGAGGTCATAGCCGTGTAGTCGAACTTGACGAAAACAGGTCTAGCTGGGGACTTGGTGCATCCATCAGGAACTTGGTGGTACTTGGCAAATTTCACGCTCGGTGACCATTGGGCTTGGCGTCAACAGCAAACAGGGGCGCGACGCTGGGACTTGGCGCGATGCAGGAGGCTGGCGCAGCGACGGGGAGGTAGTGGAGGCGCTGGTCGCGGAGGTCGGGGCGGTACTGCGGTGGCGCTGCTGCACCGGCTGACGGAGACGAAGTTTTGCGACGGCGTGCGGGGTCGATGGAGAGGGGCTTGGCGCGGCGGGGACGAGCTCACTCCGGCGAGGTTGCAGAGGTCCAAGGCACAGCTCCCGTTGTCGTGGACGAGGCAAGGAGGAGTTGCTGCCGTTCAACCCGGCGCTCGCCAGGACGCCGCAGGCGGGACTTGGCGGCGGGGCCTCGGCAGCAGGGAGGCGCGGCCATGGCAGGGCCCGACGGATCCGGACGGGGCGGCGCTGGAGGGCGACGCGAGGCAGAGGAGGAGCGGTCGAGCGAAGGGGGCGCTCCCTAGCGATGCGGTCAGGAGAACGAAGGGAGAGATGCGATCGAGAGGAGGGAGAGACCAGGGGATCGAGCGCAGGAGGTGGGGCGCTGCGTGCGAGAGAGGTGGGGATCGGGCGTTCGGCTCTCCCCTGGCAACGCGATCAGGATGAGGACGAGGGAGGTTGGCGGCGCTGGAGGAAGGATCGAGAGATGGGGATCGATCGAGGGGGGCTAGGGTTAAGGGCAGGGGGTCGGCTGGGCCTTGGGCCACGGAGGAGCTGGGCTGCGGATGGGCCTAGATGACTTGCTGGTGAAAGTGCAACTAATCCCCGGGTGGTTTTGGTAATTAATAACAACATATATATCATTGAACTAATAGTTACTTGAGAATCATTTCAGAAAGTTCAGTGATATGGGTATGGCAAGGACTGAAGAAGTGGACCCCTCAAAATGCTAAGGCAAGCATTGGCAAAAGCTCAAGACTCCATTTTTGGTTTAGTGATCCAAGATCACATTGAGTCCATAGGAAAGCCAATACTATTAAAAGGGGATGAGGTTATGATGATGATCTGGTTGCTCAAGTGCTTAGTGATACATCTCCTAAACTATCAGCAACTTTCACTGCCATATACACTCGTAAGTAATCTCGGTCCCACCGATTTTCCAAACTCAGTCACACCGAGATGAACCACCTCAGCCATAAAGCCAAACCCTAGCAAACTCGGATTTTCCGATTCTGAACTCGGTCTCACCGAAACTTGAGTTGCCAAGCTTCTGTAACATTCTGTCATCAAATCGGTGTCACTGAGATGATGAAGTCGGTCCCACCGAGATTGGCAAGCTCTTGTCTTTGCACGAATCGGACTAGCCGAGATTGTATTTTCGGTCCCACCGAAAATCCCAACGTTCACATGATTTGAACTTTCGGTCTCACCGAGTTGTCAACTTCGGTCCCACCGAGATTGGTCAAATGTGTGTAACGGTTGGATTTTGTGTGGAGGCTATAAATACCCTCCACCCCTCTTCACTCGTGGAGAGAGCCATCAAAAGAACTACCACTCCTACCTTATATTTACGAGAAGAGAACTACCTACCCTTGTGTTGAGATCAAGTTGCTCCACTCCCACCATATGAAGCTTGATCTCTAGCCTTCCCAAGTTGCTTTCCACTCAATCCTTTCTTCCACCACAGCCAAATCAGTGAGGAGAGTTGAGTGTTGGGGAGATTATCATTTGAAGCACAAGAGCAAGGAGTTCATCATCATCAACACCATCTATTACCTTTTGGAGGGTGGTGCCTCCTAGATTGGTTAGGTGTCGCTTGGGAGCCTCCGTCGAGATGTGGAGTTGAACCAAGAAGTTTGTAAGGGCAAGGAGATCGCCTACTTCGTGAAGATCTACCCCGAGTAAGGCTAGCCCTCCGTGGGCGTGAGCCATGATGGCATAGACAAGGTTGCTTCTTCGTGGACCCTTCGTGGGTGGAGCCCTCCGTGGACTCTCACAGCCGTTACCCTCCGTGGGTTGAAGTCTCCATCAACGTGGAAGTACGATAGCACCACCTATCGGAACCACGAAAAAAATCACCGTGTCTCCAAAATTGCGTTTGCTCTTCTCCACCTCTCTTTACTACATGTGCAATTTACTTTCCGCTGCCTATACTCTAGAATTGCATGTGTAGGGTGATGCTTGACTTGATCATAATTGTGAACCTACCAAAAACTGTTCTTTGTCAAAAGGCATAATTTTTATATTGTCAAGTAGTCTAATCACCCCCCCCCTCTAGACATACTTTCGATCCTACAAGTGGTATCAGAGCTTTGGTCTCCATTGTATTGGTTTCCATTGCATTGGATCCATAAGCTTGGTTTCACAACCTAGGAGAGTATGGCGTCTAGTGAGGGTAATTTTCGTAGAGGTCCTTACTTTGATGGTACAAATTTTGCTAGTTGGAAGCATAAAATGAAAATGCATATTCTTGGCCATAACCCAGCCGCATGGGGCATTATTTGTGTTGGTATGCAAGGTGAATTCTTCGAGGAAGGAAAAGTTCCGGATCGCAAAGCTACAACGGAAGAATTGCGGATGTTGCAAAACAATGCTCAAGCTTGTGACATTCTCTTCAATGCCTTGTGTCCCGAGGAGTTCAACAAAATCAGCCGTATTGAGAATGCAAAAGAGATTTGGGATACTTTGGTTGAAATGCACGAAGGTACCGAGTCCGTGAAGGAATCAAAGCTAGATGTTCTTCAAGGTCAACTTGACAAGTTCAAGATGAAGGAAGGTGAAGGAGTCGCTGAAATGTACTCTAGGCTTGCTCTCATCACAAATGAGATTGCCGGCTTAGGAAGCGAAGAAATGACCGACCGATTCATCATCAAGAAGATTCTCAGAGCTTTGGATGGAAAGTATGACACCGTGTGCACCTTGATTCAAATGATGCCAAACTACAAGAATCTCAAGCCAACCGAAGTCATTGGAAGAATTGTTGCCCATGAGATGACACTTAAAGATAAGGAAGAGCTTCACAACAAGTCAAGTGGTGTTTACAAAGCTACAAGTGATGCTCCCACAACCTCAAGTGACAAGTTAGTTTCCAATGAAGAGATAAGCCTAATGGTCAAGAACTTCAACAAATTCTACAAGAGTAGAAGCAAAGAGAGAAGCTCAAAGTCTAGATCATATGATGAAAAGAGATCTTCTAGTCGTGATCGAAACTGCTACAATTGTGGAAGACCCGGACACTACTCAAATGAGTGTTCGGCTCCCCACAAGAGAAGAGAAGAATCTCCAAGAAGAAGAAGCTCAAGAGATGAGTCACCTCGGAAAGAGAGAAGGAGTAGAGATGATCGTTATGAACGAAGACCCTCTCGGAGAAGCAAGGATTCGGAGAGGAAAGACAAGTCATCAAGGAGCTACACAAGAAGAAAACATCAAGCTCATGTAGGTGAATGGGTCTCCGGCCCGACTCCGACAATCAATCCGAAAGAAGCTATCACTCCAACTCCGACTACAGCCAAGATGAAGGTGTTGCGGTCTTGCTCTCAGATCCTCCAACTCCAACTCCTACGACTTATTTGATTCACCAAATGAGGGAATTGGAAGATGCTTCGTGGCTAAAGGCCCCAAGGTATCACACCCTGAATTCATTGACTTTGATAGTGATGAGGATGACTTGCTTGGTGAAGATGAGCTCTTACATGATAAATCCAATGAACCTAGTAACGATGAACATGCTAGTAGTCTTTATAGTCAAGAAGAGTCGAATGACAATGCTATGAAGGAGATTGAGCGTCTAACTAAAGAACTAAACACTCTTAAGTTAGCTCATGAAACAACTCAAGAAGATCATAGAGAGCTTCTAAGATCTCATGAGAAGCTACACTTCGAGAAGCTCACTCTAGAGCAAGAACATGAGTTTCTAAAAGCAATCAATGACGATCTTCAAAAGAAGAGTTCTTCATATCTTGCCAAACGACTTCTCTTGTCTAATTTCTTGCCACCCATTAAAACTAAGCATGACAAGCATAAGAAAAATTCTTTCTCTAGTAGTAACAATAACCATGCTAAATCCAATGTTGTTGCTTCTAGTAGTTCTCTTGATTCCACTAACAATGTTTCAAGCCAAGTTACACTTGAGCAAGAAAATAGTTTATTGAAAGGGATTATAGAGAAAGGTGTCTACAAGAGCCTTGCCGAAGCAAGAACTTTGAGGAAATTGTTCGCAAGCAAGGAAGGCACCGAAGAATCAAGGAATTGGTTTTGAGCGAAAGTTCAACGCCGAGGGTGTTGAATGGGAAGAAGGTCAATATCCCACTCCACGTTTGTTTCTCAAAAGGAGAAGTACGATCCTACTTCTTCCAATGTGGAACAAGCTCAAGATGACCTTCCACCACAAGACCACAAGCTAAAGGGCAAGGACAAGCTTCAAGAGGAGATTGATGCATTTGTTGAAGCACCTCAAGCCATGGTCAAGTGGGTTCCCAAGGAAACGTCAAGTTCTACTTCGTCAAGCTCAACTACAACCCCAAGGATTCCCATCAAGATGATGTGGATCCCAAGAAGAAGAACTAGAGAGTTCTTGAGGGTGACTCCGCCAACATACTTCACTCACACTCATTTTGGCAAAAACTTGTGCAATCAACTTCCACATTGTGCACTAGTTCATGGAGTCACAAACCCTCTTGTTGGTAAGTCAAGGGACAAGGTAATCATTGCTTTCATGGACATCATCTATTGTATACTTCAATCTATGTCCATGGATATCCTTGTTTGTTCCTTGTGGGACTAACCCATGTAGGTATTGAAAGTGCCCGAATCCAAAGGATAGCTCCCAACTCTTGATGATCTTCATCAACATTGAGCATCCATATCTTCAACATCTACATGAAGTCTTCTACGACAACCCAAGGTTAGTTTGACCCTTTAAAAGGGGTTCTCACATCTAGGGGGAGCTTTGCTCTAAAGAATTGAGCTAAAGCATCTTCAAATGATGTGAACACATCAATGCTTTATGTAAAAGTGGTAACCCCACTTGTGCTTAAACGATGAGTATGACCTATGATCAAATGATCCCATTTGGCTCCTAAGTCAATATACTCATATAAAGATGACCTAGTCATCGACAAATTGTGTGATAGTAGCTAGAGTTTTGATTGTGCATGTTTGACACATATTTCATTTGCTATCTTATTGTGTGAGCATGTTGGATGCATGATTTTATCCATTCAAGGACATCCATTTGTTGTTTTGGTCGTTTTGATTTTTCTCGACCAAATGGATGGACAAGAATGCCTAAGTACCTCCCTAGCTATCTATGCTTTCTTGTCTCAAAATTCTATTCATGCTTACATCACAAATTTTGAACAAGTCATTTTCGACCCTCCGAGTGAGGAGCACTTGAGCCACCGATCCGACAAGGGCTAACTTCCAAAACCTTCTAAGTGATTTCGGTCGACCAACTCACTCAAACTCGGTCGAACCGAAAGCATTTAGACTGATCTAGGTTTTCACCTCGGTGAAACCGAGTTGTGATTTTCGGCGTGATCAAGTGCATAACGCCAGCAGTTATTCATCTCGGTGCCACCGAAGTTTTACAACTCGGTCCCACCGACAAAGAAGGGGTATATATACTCGAGGGCCGCGCTGATTTCTCCTTCAAACGCTTCGCCCCACACCCCTTTGCCGCCGCCTGGTCTCCGGATCGTCGCCGTTGTCGCTCAGGCGCCCTCGCCGCAGTCTCCGCGCCGTCAACGGACATCTTCTCCGCGCCGTTGCCGCCGTGAAAAACTCCACCAAGTTAGGGTGAGTTTTGATCCCACTCGTGCTCCCATCTCCGATTCAATGCACGTTTGGTTTGCCTAGAATCTTGCCACGATTGAAATCTTCCTGCATAACAGATTAGTTCGTTTGGACTAGATTCGAGTAAAAGTTTTAGGTTAGGTTTCCGCCGAACACATCTCGGTGAGACCGATTTTACATTTTCGGTATGACCGATTTGGCCTATGGCCATTGCCTCGCACTTCTTCGGTTCAACCGAAGTTGTGCAAATCGGTGTGACCGAAATGAAAGTTGTGAAACCCTAGTGTTTTCGGCAGATCAAACCCACTTCGTCCAACCGAAAGTGGTGTGAAAGCTTCGTTTGAACACTTCGGATTCACCGAATCCTAAACTCGGTCGACCAAATGTCTTCTGTGAAAACCTAATACTAGAATTTGAACTCATTTGTTTGCAAAAACTTCGCAATTTGTGATGACTCTTCTTCTCTGCCTACACCTTATCTATTCACAAAGTTGTCACCATGTCGATGCCGTGATGAATGTAACAGGTCGAGACACCCATTGCGATATTCCAGAGGCGAGCACTAGTCCCGATCCCAAAGAGCTCATCGATGATGGTGAGAGGAGTACACCAAGTGGATTACCTCCTGCAGCCACCAGAGCCAGAAAGAAGAGGAACTCAGATGATGAAGACTCAGATTTTGTTGTTGAGGAAGAAGTAACCTCAAAGCCCAAGAGGAAGGTTGTTGCCAAAGAGCCTCAAGGTCAACAAACTAAGAGAGGCACCAGGAAAGTTAAGCAGTCAACTGTTGCCAAGAAGCTGAATTTGGAAGAGGCAACTACAAGCAAAGTGAAGAAAACATCCAAGAGAAAGAGAATAGTGCATGATGATGCAGCAGCAGAAGATGAGGATGAGGAAGCACCCCAGCCTCCTCCTCAGAAGCCTAAGTTCATGGGTGATGCCATTAAGGCTGGAGCCACATCAAAGCCCAAGCAATCTGCTCCAGCTAAGGCAGCTCCAAAGAAAGCCTGCCGCCAAGCCCAAGAAGACAACAGAACATTCCAAGATCTGAAAAGAACAAAGATGATGTGCCACCAGCCAGTGTCGATGATGAAGCACCGCTTTGTTGAAACTTCGTCCAAAACTGCCACTACATAATGATGCTCATCCTCAAGCTGAGAATATGAAGGAAAGGAAAGATAGAGGTCTCAGGCTATGGAGACAAGCTGACCCATATGCCGTGAGGAGAAGAACTGTTGTTGATCCCAGATTTCACACCAGAGAGCAGCAGGACTTCTATGAGACTGTGCTGATGGACAAGAAGCCCATAGTCGCAGACACTCGATATGTTGATTGGAAGTACATTGACAGCGAAGAGCACAGAGATTTCTTTCCACATGTGCATGAAAGTTTCACTGCTTGTGGTGTTGCAGACTTTGTAGGTCAGAAGTTGACCAATTGGAACGATGAGATGATTATGCAATTCTATGCCACAGCTCACTTCTACCCAGATGGAAAGATTGTATGGATGACTGAAGGCCAAAGATTTTCTTCTTCTGTTGAAGAATGGGCAGAACTTCTGAATTCCAGTGCAAAGAGAGGATGATATTGATGTATATGGGATTCCAAAGAAGAATCATGAATCCATGAAGAACATGTACAAAGAGGTTCCAGCTAAGGATTTGGGAATCTGGAAGCTCGGCTCAGTGTACTATCTCCAGGCAGGTCTACCTACCACTAATACTATTTTGAGGCATACCTTGATGCCCAAGTCTGGAGATCATCGCATGATCAGAGGATACTCTATCAACATGCTGCATATACTTGATGAGAAAGCACCTTTCAAGGTGATGGACTTGATGGTTGAGACCATTAAGAGAGCTGCAATGACCGTAAAAGGTCGTGTGGATTTGCCCGATATTCAGATGCTTATCAATGCCAAGTTTGGCACGAGCACATTCTTGTTGGATAGAGAACACTTACCACCGCAGCCTGAGCATGAGGACAATGTTGTTGTGATGGATGAGGAGGATCCAACATCGCTTGAAGGTCAAGCCAAGATTGAAGCTGCCAAGAAAGCCAAAGTCGACAAGGAAGCAGGCAGCAGCAGCTAAACCAAAGAGTGTCGGAGAGCAGCTTCTTGAAGCTACCCAAAGGATTGAACAACGCCTGCCAGCATTGTACAGCCTCGGAGAGCCTAGAGAGGATTGTTGAAGACAAGATCCACGCCTGGATGTGAAGTCGATCAAGTGCAAGTGACTTTCAACAAGCTTGAGGCGGACATTGAGGAAGCAAAGAGGAGAAGGAAGAGCTTATGCGTGAGATGCAGGATGACTTAGTCCAGATGCTTATCAACAGATCGCTCCGGTTCCCACAGACCCGATCACCGCTATTCCAAAGGATGACACCAGACTACAGCTTCAAAGACCTCCCACAGTTCCATCAGTTGCTCCAACTCCAGCTCCAAAGGACTCCTCCTCCAAAGAGACATTAGTGAAGTCTTCGCCGATGCTATCATATCAACTCTAACATCAACCTGCACGGAGCCGCCAAAGAGAGTCCCCAAAGGCGCTTAGCTCTATGCTTTTTCGAACTTTTTGGTAACTTGTTGCCAAAGGGGGAGAAATTGTATAGATCATAGGACTTCGAGAGAGAGAGTGCTGTTGTCTTTGCACTTTTGCTCTTTCTTCTTTGAGATACTTTTGGTTTTCGAAACATTCAGTGTGTTTGATACTACGTTTGATTCTCATTAAGGTAGAATCATATACCATTCCTATGTGTGCTCAATGAGTGCTTGGTCGTACTATGCTTTAATGTGTGCTTAATGCTTATCATATGCTATTCCTATCTTGTATGACCATTTACTCATGTATTGGTGATTGGGTGCATGCTGTTCATTCTTATCATTTTGTGCGCTCCACCAAGATGTATGTGACATGGAAGAGTGACCCATGATCCTAATCGATTGTGCATTTGCATTCAAACGCAAATCTTAAATAATGCACAAATTTAGGGGGAGCTCTTGCTTATCACATACTTCTCAAAGCAACGATATTATTCATTGATTATATCCTTTGTCGAAGCTTTGATCTATATGTTGTCATCAATTACCAAAAAGGGGGAGATTGAAAGTGCAACTAATCCCCGGGTGGTTTTGGTAATTAATAACAACATATATATCATTGAACTAATAGTTACTTGAGAATCATTTCGAAAGTTCAGTGATATGGGTATGGCAAGGACTGAAGAAGTGGACCCTCAAAATGCTAAGGCAAGCATTGGCAAAAGCTCAAGACTCCATTTTTGGTTTAGTGATCCAAGATCACATTGAGTCCATAGGAAAGCCAATACTATTAAAAGGGATGAGGTTATGATGATGATCCGGTTGCTCAAGTGCTTAGTGATACATCTCCTAAACTATCAAGAACTTTCACTGCCATATACACTCATAAGTAATCTCGGTCCCACCGATTTTCCAAACTCAGTCACACCAAGATGAACCACCTCAGCCATAAAGCTAAACCCTAGCAAACTCGGATTTTCCGATTCTGAACTCGGTCTCACCGAAACTTGAGTTGCCAAGCTTCTGTAACCTTCTGTCATCAAATCGGTATCACCGAGATGATGAAGTCGGTCCCACCGAGATTGGCAAGCTCTTGTCTTTGCACGAATCGGACTAGCCAAGATTGTATTTTCGGTCCCACCGAAAATCCCAACGTTCACATGATTTGAACTTTCGGTCTCACCGAGTTGTCAACTTCGGTCCCATCGAGATTGGTCAAATGTGTGTAACGGTTGGATTTTGTGTGGAGGCTATAAATACCCCTCCACCCCCTCTTCACTCGTGGAGAGAGCCATCAGAAAGAACTACCACTCCTACCTTACATTTCTGAGAAGAGAACTACCTACCCTTGTGTTGAGATCAAGTTTCTCCACTCCCACCATATGAAGCTTGATCTCTAGCCTTCCCAAGTTGCTTTCCACTCAATCCTTTCTTCCACCACAGCCAAATCAATGAGGAGAGTTGAGTGTTGGGGAGATTATCATTTGAAGCACAAGAGCAAGGAGTTCATCATCATCAACACCATCTATTACCTTTTGGAGGGTGGTGCCTCCTAGATTGGTTAGGTGTCGCTTGGGAGCCTCCGTCGAGATGTGGAGTTGAACCAAGAAGTTTGTAAGGGCAAGGAGATCGCCTACTTCGTGAAGATCTACCCCGAGTAAGGCTAGCCCTCCATGGGCGTAGGCCATGATGGCATAGACAAGGTTGCTTCTTCGTGGACCCTTCGTGGGTGGAGCCCTCCGTGGACTCTCGCAGCCGTTACCCTCCATGGGTTGAAGTCTCCATCAACGTGGAAGTACGATAGCACCACCTATCGGAACCACGAGAAAAATCACCGCGTCTCCAAAATTGCGTTTGCTCTTCTCCACCTCTCTTTACTACATGTGCAATTTACTTTCCGCTGCCTATACTCTAGAATTGCATGTGTAGGGTGATGCTTGACTTGATCATAATTATGAACCTACCAAAAACTGTTCTTTGTCAAAAGGCATAATTTTTATATTGTCAAGTAGTCTAATCACCCCCCCTCTAGACATACTTTCGATCCTACAGCTGGGCTCTCTCTCACTCTAATGAAAAATAAAACCGAACAAAGAAAAGAAAGAAAAGAAAGAGAGGTTAGTGGAAAGATTTGCGCATGGGGATAATTTTCCCGGACTCGCAAAAAATGCGCTTGATCCAGGAAAAATAGAAAGAGGCATGATTGAAAGATGTAAATTCAAACTCATTTGAATTTAATTCAAATGGGTTTGAACTAGGACTTGTTAAAAGGAAGGTCCAAAAATGTTCGGATTTTTGGTGGAGCTCCGGAAAATGATGAAATAACTACGGGCAAGGTTGGAGAACAAGAATTGAGATAACAATGTCATGGGATATTTTGTAAGTGAGTTTGTGGTAAATCCAAATAATTGGAATATTTACTATAGCTCTCTAAATATCGAGAGGATATGTTTTAAAGAGAATCACCATGTGAATTCCCTCGATTTAAATGGATCAAAGATCCATGCCATTTATTTAGTTGAGTTGCAAAAGATTAATGACATGATGGCATGATGACATGATGCAATGCAAAAATAAAAGAGCAAGCATAAATGAAACACACGGAGGTCACAAAATATGGAAGTCTTCTAGAGCGTTGGTCTCGGGGCGTCACACCGCTACAGCCCGGTTTACCGGAGTCTTGCTAGCCCAGTGCTACAGCCCGGATTCACGTGCTGATGACCGACATGTTCATTGCTGGGTCATGTATGCCTGTCCCTGTAAGTTAGTGCCACTTTGGGTTCACGACTAGCCATGTCAGCGCGAGCTCCTTGTTATATGGATGCTAGCAACACTATCATATACGTGTGCCAAAAGACACAAACGGTCCCGGGCAAGGTAAGGCGACACCCGTGGGAATACCGTGCGTGAGGCCGCAAAGTGATATGAGGTGTTACATGCTAGATCGATGTGGCATTGAGTCGGGGTCCTGACACCAACGCAGGACTGATCATCCAGGCTAAAGCGGCCTATATAAGGACGCATATTGTGATAGCAAGGGTAGGGAACCATAGCAATGTCCGAGGTATAGATACAGTTGCTTCTCATAAATGGTAGTAACGTTGTGTCAATAGCAGCTGGATGGCCTTTCACCATCATTGGATAATTTTGTCCAAGGAAGAGTGAGTTTTCTCCAAGACTATCAATACTAAACCAGGGAGAAGGTGTTGGCACTAGCACACTAGTATCCATCCTGAATACCCTGCAACAGATGTTGGAATAGGTCCGGAGAGTGCGACCATGGGAGACAACACCTGCTTCCTTAGTAGTAACATCAGCAGTGCGCTGTATACAGACAAGAAGTATACGGTTCTAATCCTAGATGGAAAAATAAATAGAAAAAGAAATCTAAAAAGGCAGATCCTCCCTCTCTATCAAGAGTAATGAACTCGGTGCTGATACAGTACAAAAAAACAAACTTAATTAACCAAACTTGCCTGATGTTGAGGCAATCAAGAAAGTTGCATAAGTGAATATATTTCGATCGATCGGTCATATAGGCCTGAGTCAGACATCAGATAGCTTCGATTTGCATTATCCGTAGGACACCTTATATGTATCAAAATCGATATCAAAATCAAAAAGATGAAAGATGTACAATCCAATTTCTCGATTCAATAGAAGCCCAAAGAGGTGCATATGGTACCCAAATAAGAATAGGGTAGATATGTCAAAAGCAGGTCTGATTACACCTATTCCTAATCCTAAATAGAATGTAAGGACATAGGGATTTCTATGTAAACAGAGTATCCTATTTCCATAGGCTCGAATGACCCCTTCGATTCAATAGAAGCCCAAAGAGGTGCATATGGTACCCAAATAAGAATAGGATAGATATGTCAAAAGCAGGTCTGATTACACCTATTCCTAATCCTAAATAGAATGTAAGTGCGTAGCGATTTCTATGTAAACAGAGTATCCTATTTCCATAGGCTCGAATGACCCCGAAGATATTCATTTTCCTGAAGAGGCGGATAATATATTAGGTGGCTGTTTGATACCGCCAGAAAGACAAAAAAAGATTCTAAGGAATCAAAAAAAAAGGAAAAATTGGGTCTATGTTCAACAGAAAAAAATTCTCAAAGGATTTAATCCTTTATAAGAACTAAAGTTCTCATCGGAATATAAAAATAAAAAACTTAAGGATGCCTTAAGTATATCATTTCAAATTCAGTTATTAATAGAACGAATCACACTTTTACCACTAAACTCCGGGTTATTCTATTCCACTTCTAGATAGAGAAAAAAACTAAAGGAGAATACTTAATAATACGGCAAAACATTTATACAAAACACCTATCCTGAGCACACGCAAGGGAACCGCAGACAGGCAAGTGAAATCCAATCCACGAAATAATTTGCTCCATGGACGGCACCTTACAAATGTATACCAACTGTCAAGGAATTCCTAAAGTTTTGGGTGGAATGGTAATTGCTATTCTTTCTACTTCTCGAGGAATAATGACAGATCGAGAAGCTCGACTAAACAAAATTGGGGGAGAAGTCTTATGTTATATATGGTAATCGCCCCGCCTATAGTGCTCGAATTCTATCTCGCCCTCCCTATTTTTAAAATAAAAATAGAAAAATAGGAGAAAAAAAATATGAGAAAAAAATAGGAGAGAAAAAAAACCGAGAGAAGCAAAAGTAACTTTCGAAGGTTTAGTTACGGAAGCCCTACCCAATGGAATATTCCGCGTTCGGCTAGAGAATGACACCATCATAATAGGCTATATTTCAGGAAAGATACGGTCATCCAATCCACGAAATAATTTGATCCATGGATGGCACCGTTGTGGTAAAGGTCGTAATTCCAGAGGAATCATTACCGCAAGGCATAGAGGGGGAGGTCATAAGCGCCTATACCGTAAAATAGATTTTCGACGGAATCAAAAAGACATATCTGTTAGAATCGTAACCATAGAATACGACCCTAATCGAAATGCATAAATTTATCTCATACACTATGGGGATGGTGAGAAGAGATATATTTTACATCTCAGAGGGGCTATAATTGGAGATACTATTGTTTCTGGTACAAAAGTTCCTATATCAATGGGAAATGCCCTACCTTTGAGTGCGGTTTGAACTATTGATTTACGTAATTGAAGTAACCAATTAGGTTTACGATTTAAACCTAGAAATCGATCATCGATCCAATTTGACTACCTCTGCGGGATAGACCTCAACAGAAAACTGTTGAGTAACGGCAGCAAGTGATTGAGTTCAGTAGTTCCTCATAGAAAATTATTGGCTCTTGAGATGGAAGTATAGATATAATATTCTTACCAAGATAACTGGAAATCCCAACCGATAAGAATCCTAGTGAACCTAGAAAAAGAATACAGGCCTAGAAAAAATTACCCCTTTTTCGAGAACCTTTTAGAAGTTCTACCCATATGTGTTCTGATCGCCAATTCATATTAGATATACTAAATCCAGCAGCGGTCGATTGAAATTGAGAGAATAAGCTAAACAATTTTGACTTTACTTTTTTTATTCTGAAATCGCCTTCAGCAACTAGTACTCCTATGAAATAATAGGTTAGATACATTGACTTTCTATTCAAAAAATATTCGTTGATTCAATTAAAATAAATAAAATAAAACTCGCTATACCTGGCTCTTCATATTCATGCATTTATGCTCGTAGCCTATATCCGCATCCATAACCGTTTTTCATTTGTGTGTAGAAAGTGTGTGTAGAAAAAGCACATACCCTACCATATTATATTACTTACACTAAAAAATACTAGACAATCTTATTTTTTGCACATAAAGAAACAAAGAAGTCATTGCAATTGCCAGAAATACTTGATCCATTGGAATAAGTTTCTAGGCGGCACTTAGTATATAGGTCTTGCTCGTCCTCATGCTCGTGATCATCACCATCGTCATCTCCCCCTTGGTTATAAATTTTTTCAAGTATAGGTGGTGGAATGTTCACAGGACCTTGGAAACACAAGAAGGTTAATTAGTAAAGGGAAACTAGCTAACCCGCATGCATGTGGATGAAACAATTATAATTACGATGGAAGACAAATGTACCAAAACTATAAGGATTCCATGCAAAAATAGTGCCACAGGTGGTGGCAGCAAACACAAGACGCTCGTATTGAATTGCATCACAGTACTCATCCATGTACAAAAATAGATTTTTGAGCAATATTCCGTCGAGGCGTGGAAGTAAGGACGACAACAAGCTTGTCGAAGATAGCAACAACTTCATAGTTCGTGTAATCCCAAGAGTGGTTGGGAACTCAACAAATTGCTATCTTCCGTAGACGACAGTCACCATGATCATATTTGAACGTATGTAGATCATCTGTGTGCTCAACCTCAGGGTACTCCGAGATTTTTGGAAGTGGAATCCACTGATGAGTGTACACATTCACAAGTTCCCACTCACAATTGTACCCGATATAAACAACCCAATCTCCATTTGCACCTGCCCAAACCTTATCCTTAAGCGATGGCATCTTAACATCACACGTATCATTATCAAGCAACATCAACTTGCACAAGGCGAGGCTTCCCTCGTTCGCGCGCCAGCGAGTAGGGTCTTGTCCGAGAAGATAGGGGAGATCAAACCGCTCCTGGACCCTTGGGTTCTTTATAATGATGTTATTAGTTGAGTCAAGAATGGTCTTGAACGAACCTGCCATGCTAGCCGAGGTGATGACGTCGCACCTATCAATGAGTTCCTCCACCACGTCATCTTTCAGATCGGGGCGGCAATAATGGGGTCGTTTCCAGCGTGTTCCCTCCATGGAGAAGACGATCGAACAATGGCAGAAGGAAGGGTGAAGGCAAATGGAAGAGGGAGGAAGAGCGTGCGACATCATTTCCAAATTGAGAGGGAAAGGCGAAGAGGCGGTGGACGGTTGCCGCAGTATAGGAAGAGGCGCCCCAGCCTACATAGACGTCCGTTCGGAAATTGTACAAAATGACTCATCGTCGTCACATTGACATGTTGGAACGGGACTGAGGGAGTCCTGGATTAGGGGGTATCCGGACAGCCGGACTGTGTACATCGTCCGGACTATTGAAGCGTGAAGGTACAAGACTCAAGACTTCGGCCCGTGTCCGGATGGGACTCTCCTTTGCGTGGGAGGCAAGCTTGGCGATCCGGATATTGTGTTTCCTTCCTTGTAACCGACTCCATGTAAACCCTAGCCCTCTCCAGTGTCTATATAAACCGGAGAGGTTGGTCCTTAGAAGGCCGATCACAATTACAATCATACCATCATAGGCTAGCTCTTAGGGTTTAGCCTCTACGATCTCGTGGTAGATCTACTCTTGTACTACTCATATCATCAATATTAATCAAGCAGGAAGTAGGGTTTTACCTCCATCGAGAGGGCCCGAACCTGGGTAAACATTGTGTCCCTTGCTTCCTGTTACCATCAGCCTAGACGCACAGATCGGGACCCCCTACCCGAGATCCGCCAGTTTTGACACCGACATTGGTGCTTTCATTGAGAGTTCCTCTGTGCCGTCGGCTTGATGGAGCCTTCAATCGTCAACAACACGGTCCAGGAGGAGACTTTTCTCCCCGGACAGATCTTCGTGTTCGGCGGCTTCGCGCTGCGGGCCAATTTGCTTGGCCGTCTGGAGTAGATCGACAACTACGCCCCTGGCCACCAGATCAGGTTCGAAAACTTGAACTACACGGCGGATATTCGCGGAGACTTGATCTTCGACGGATTTGGGCCTGCGCCAGGAGCACCGTACAGTCACGACGAGCACGGCTTCGACCTGCTGTCGGATAGAGCTCGGGATATCACCCCCACGGTAGCCCCGGACCTAAATCTGGAGCAGGCTACGTCGCGTGAGGACGAAGGGATGGCCCCCGCCCTACAGGCCGCACATTCATCGACGGTGGAGCCGAGCACAGGACCCGCCTCTATGGAAACTTGTAACCCCGGGCCCCCGGACTTATATCCGGTTGTTGGTTTCGGTCCGCATAACCTCGAGCTAGCCGAACCAGGTTGGGCTCCGGTAATGGAGTTTAGCGTTGCGGACATCTTCCAGCAGTCGCCCTTTGGCGACATGCTGAACTCATTAAAGTATCTCTCTTTGTTAGGAGGCTCTGGGCCGAACTATGTCTGGTTTGAGTGGGAAGCAGGCGACGAAGGAATTCGCTGCCCACCCACCACCCACTTCATTGCCACGATCGATGATTTAACCGACGTGCTTGACTTCGACTCCGAAGACATCGATGGTATGGAACGATACAGGAGAATTACAGGAGCCAGGAGAATTACAGGAGCCACCGCTCACAGGGCGGTGGACGGCCACCTCCTCATATGATATATACATGGTGGACACTCCAAAGGAAACCAATGGCGATGAGGCAACGGAAGATAACCCTTCAGGAGGAACAACAAATCATGGGCGTCCTCGGCACCGCTCCAAGCCCCGCCACATCAACACCGGCCCCAGAGATGAAAGCAATCCGGATGGTGCCGAAAAGGAACACACCCCTGATCAGCCTACCTTCAAGCAGGCCGGACCGGCCACGATGGGATACCTGGAGAGGGACAACTATACACCCCCCTCCGAAGACGAGGTAAGCCTCGGCAATGACGAATTCGGCGTGCCTGAAGATCCAGTGGAACAAGTTCGCTTCAAAGGACGGCTCATGGCCACGGCAAGGAGCCTGCAAAGGAAGCAAGAGCAGCTTAAAGCCGACCAAGATCTGCTAGTGGATAGGTGGACCAAGATCCTGGCCACCGAAAAGTATGGACTCGACCGCCCTAACAAGGGGCATACATGGCACAACTGGCTACCTCAACCTAAGCAGGAGAACCAAAGGCACACACCCCGACATCCACACATAACTACGGTCCAAGACAGTAAGAAGGAGACATGAAGAGGCATCCTCAAGCCTCGGCGCAATGGTCATAAATGTCAAGTCAGGGAAGCTAGCGCCAAGTCCAGCAACTCTCAGTCCGGTCAACGGACAAAGAACAGCTCAAGCCTATTCAGCCCGAGCCACACACTCGATCAACCGTGTGCAATTCACGGTACTCCTAGAAGGATGGCAAAGCATACCAATAGAGAATGCCTAATCCTCAAAACAAAACGACCGGTCGTGTGTCAAAAACAATGAGGGAGGCGTCTAGTCAAGAGACCCCCCTGAACATAAAAGTACGGCCGATCGTCCTAGATCACACTTACCACAGCAATTCAATTGCCATACCCCTGGACCTAGTAGTCCGGGGGCTCCATAACACACAAAATCCCCACGGGTACGAAACCACAAATAACATCTTCTAAAGGATGCTAGGTGCAAAGGCCAAGTTAATTGGCCCACCACCCTAACGGTTGTTTTCGAATTACCAAAAAATGCCACGCCAAAGAGTAATTCTTCGGCACCTTCCCCTCATATGGTAACTTACTGTATGCTAACATGACGAACCGCGTTGACTAGATTCCACATGATAAACCATTAGGCCAACACTGTATGACATGGGCAAGGCTGGACCCCGCCCTCAGAGCAGAAATCATACAGCCGCCGAAGTAGCGAGTCGCGTGTGCCTATCAAAATTTTTGATACGACAGCCAACTATCCGGACACCAACTGAGGAGTCCATGCTACTTCGCGCTATAACGGCTGGGTTCACCAGGGTCCGATCAGGAACCCTTGGACCAACCACAAGAGGACGTTCAGCTGCCTCCAAGCATCTACCTTTACAAACTAACTTTGACGCAGAACAGGATTGGCGGCGTGGAATCAGCCCGGACACACAATGGCAGGAACATGCAGGTAGAAGGCAGTTCAAATTCACTCTTGATCCACTCACAACCCCCTCCAGTCCGGCTATCATAGGTTCCGCCAAAAAACACCTCTTTTCATAATCATACATCGTACTCATATGCATAGACATATCATCCTACTACAATGCATAGACTTAAATAACACTTACCGGCCGTGGTTTATCGCTGACGCCTCTTTGCCAAAAAACGGCAGCCATGCTTCGTGTACGCCCGGTTATGCCAGGGGCTTCATAGTACGGCAATAAAAGTCCGACCACCTTTTCGGTCGCTCGGCACCCCGAACTTATAGCATTATATGCATCATCTCCGAATCATGTCTTGGGTCATTGGGTGGGTTTGCCCGGCTCCCATGTTTTGGTACCTTATGTTCCGTTCTATCGGCGAAGGTAGCACTGGGAGAACTACTGCAATTGTGTCTCGGTTCTGCCGGACGAGCACCTCAGTAGAGAAAGCCAAAAACCGACTGTCATGATGCAGCGAGAGCTGGTCGGCTGTTCGAGAGGTTGTAAAATCCTTAAAGGTTTATTTCGCACAACGCCTTTATAAATGCAGAGTGCGACAGATCGGTCTTCTGATCATGCGCCAATAGAGCCCCTAGTTCGGCCTTCCGAACACTAAGGGTTGCGCCGACCATACTCAAATTCCTATGGCTAAGTGAGAGTAATAAAGCCTTATAGTCCGATTGCCTGGTCGTGGTGAGAAACACCTCCTTAAAAGGACCCAACTATGGGACAAAGAGTGTTCAGATATATCCTGAACACCCCCGTATTCTTTTTACGTGGGGGCAGAAGCCGACGACTGGCCAACTCTCAGGATTTACAATAAACAACCGCACAGGACGAACATATGTTCAAACAAAACAGGCAATATATAATAAAAATGCCATTATCCCATATTACAAAAAGCGGCACGAATGCCCTCAGGGAAATATAATGTCTTTGGCACACTTATCCGCCGCAAATAACCCCTTTCGATATACCTTCATAGTACAGCTCGGGCTTGCGGTGCTCCTTACCCTCCGTGACCCCTCGATCATCAGCTTCTCCGCGTCAAGCTTCCCCCAATGCACTTTTACACGGGCAAACGCCATGCGCGCACCTTCTATACAGACTGATCGCTTGATAGCATCAAGACAAGGACATGCGCCCACAATCCGCTTCACGAGTCCAAAGTAACTGCTTGGAATTGGCTCCGCAGGCCACAGCCGAACAACCAAGTCCTTCATGGCTAGTTCGGCCGCCAGGTGCAGTTCAACCAGCTGCTTCAGCTGATCGATAAAAGGCACTAGATAGTTCGGCGCCAAATACTGCGACCAGAAATTCCTCTCCGCAGACTTCTTCTCCTCGGTCCGGTAAAATTGGGCGGCATCTGATATGCTGTGATGCAGATCCGCAAACGCCCCTGTAAAAACAAGAATTCAGCTTGCCGCTTAGAATTCTCCCTGCTATCATCTAAACATGGCCATGAATACAACAGGCCTTACCAGCCGCAACTTTCCGGGCCTCCTGAATGTCTCGTACAGCACCTCGGGCTTCTTCCCGAGCATCTTCCGTGGCTTGGAGATCTTGGGCGAGTTCGGATTCTTTCTCTACTAGACTCTGCTCCAAGCCCTCGCTTTTCTTCACAGCCTCCTGGAGCTCCCGCCCGGCTGTGATGACCCTGGCCTCGTGTTTTTCACGAAGCGCCTGCTCGGCGGCAGCCTTCTCGTTGGCATCAGCCACAACCTTCTTCAGTGCCTTATATTCGGCACTCGCCCCTAGGGCATACAAAAAAAATACTTTTCAATAGGCACAATTACTCATTCGTGCCTAATGCAAGAAGATGTTTCAACATACCTTGCTTCTCCTCTAATTGCTTCCTCACACGGCCAAGTTCTTCCTCGGCCCGTTCAAATCTCTGCTTCAGTTCGTACACTTCCGCATTATGAGCGGGCGTCTTCTCCGCACACGCCTGTTTTCAAACAAAGAGGTACACGTCATTAACAAAGGATTTGATCCCCTGCCCGGCTCCCTCTATTTCGCAGGACAATGTATCAGGGGCTACTGCTCATATTGTGATAATTCCTCAAAGGTTTCTTAGAAAACATACCTCAAAGGCCTTTATAAGGCCAAGGCAGGACTCATTCAGCCCGCTCTCGGCGGACTGAATCTTCTCAACCACCGCACCCATGAGGGTCCGATGCTCATCGACGATAGACGCGCTCTTCAACGCTGTCAATAGACCGTCGGGCAGCTCTGCTCGAACAGAGGAGGCCGGCGGGGTAGGCAGGCCCCCCACCATAAAAGGTGGCTGTTCGCTCGATCTTGGAACCCTAGAGGTCCCGGGGGCTTTATCCACTCCCGTGTGTCCGGCTCCAGAGATATGTCCTCCCTGGTCCGGGTCCGGTTGAGATGACACCTCGGTATCGCGCTTGGACTTTGGGGAAGGGGCCTTTGGAGGCATCTCGCTCGCCAAGGCGTCTGAGCCCAGTGAATCCTCCGATGAGGACCGTCCGGCGCGAGACCTCGCCGGGCTGTGCAAAATATGGCAACAGTTAAAACTGCTATACCAAAATAACTCCGGACGCATATATGTGTTTGGTTTTCGTATAATTACGCCTGTTCCAGGGGCTGGGCCCTGGGATCCCACTTCAGGCTGCTATCAGCAGCCGTAGTGGATGCCTCTGGGAGGGAACTCTTTTCCCCTCTTAGGCGATCCGGCCTCCAGGGATGAGGAGGCCGTCCTTTTCTTCCCACCCCTAGAGTGAGGCTCGTCCTCCTCTGCTTCCTCCTCTTCGTCTTCAGAAGAAGGATCATCACTGGAGTCTTCGGATTTGGCGTCCGAAGCCTCGCGACGACGGAGGCCACTCCGGGTTGTTTTGGCCTTCTTGGAGGCCTCTTTCTTTGGCGCCTGGTAAGGCGTGGGAACCAGCATCTTCGTCAGAAGAGGTCTGGCCGGTTCCTCCGGCAGCAGGGGCGGACAATGTATTTGCTCCACCTTTTTTATCCATCCCTGGGGTCATAATAGAGCACGTTAAAAATGTCTCCCTCAGGACATACCGATTGAAGCCTGGATGGACAGAGTGTGGCCATAACTTACCGGGCTTGCAGAATGGGATAACTGGTATCCACGGTCCTCGGCGGAGCCCGGCCATGATTTGCCGGACTTAAAGAGCACCTTGCAGATGTCCTCGTGGGAGGAATCATAGAGCTCCCGGAGGGTTTGGTGCTCGGTTGGGTCATACTCCCACAAATTGCAGGCTCGACGCTGGCAAGGGAGAACCAGGTGAACTAACATCACCTGGACTACGTCGACGAGCTTGACGTCCTTGTCGACCATAATCTGAACGCGCGTCTGGAGCAGTGACAGCTCATCGGACGAGCACCAGTTCGGGCCCTTCTTGGGCCAGGACGTGAGCCTCAGTGGGGCTCCGGATCTGAAATCAGGAGCTACGACCCACTTTTTGCCGCGTGGTTCGGTAATATAGAACCACTGTTGCTGCCACTCCTTGACGGAGTCGTTGAAGGCACCCATCGGCCAAACGACCTTGGGCATCTTGCTCACCATGGCGCCGCCGCACTCGGTGTGCTCGCCACTCACCACCTTGGGCTTCACATTGAAGATCTTCAGCCATAGGCCGAAGTGAGGCGCAATCCGGAGAAAAGCCTCGCACATGACGATGAACGTCGAAATATTGAGGAAAGAATTGGGAGGAAGATCATGAAAATCAATCCATAGTAATACATGACTCCGCAAACAAATGAGTGAAGGGGAAACCCGAGCCCACGGACAAAATGAGGAAGAAGCACGACTCTCTCATGGGGCTCCGGAGTAGGGACGATCTGTCCCGCCGGTGGAAGGCGATGGCCGGTCTTCTTGGCCAGGTACCCAGCCTCTCGGAGCCTCTTGATATCCTTCTCTTGGACAGTAGAGGCCATCCATTTGCCTCCTGCTCCTGATCCAGACATCTTTGAGAAACCGTCTCTTCGATGGGGAGTAGGAATGCTTGGGCACTAGAGCTCAAACAGAGGGGAATGGACTAGCGAAAGGAGGAGGCATGGGTAAAGAGGAAGAGACCTTATCTCTTTATAGAGACGGGGAAAGCTTTTTTGCACCTCCCCACTTGCCTGGTGGAACCCGCTCGTTCCCCACTTGCCATGATTAGCAGTGCGGTTAGATTACCCATGCCCGTATTGATGAGAATCCCGTGATAAGGGGACACGGTCTCTGCTTTGACAAGACGTGTCAAAGAAACCGCCTCGCAATATGCGATGTGGCTGGTTGTGGGAAAACTGTTCGAATAATAATCCGAACCGTAATTACATGTCCCATTGTCTAAAAAAGTTGTCAGCAGATTGCATTTGTGAAATATCATTCTCTCTACAGCGGTATGTGAAGATCATTTTGCAGATCCAGACATGGTCTACGTGTTTGATAATTACCTTGGAGTATTCGGAGAAGGAACCCGCCCTGCAATGCCAAAGACAAAACTACGCGCCGGACTCGTCGTCATTGAAGCCTGGTTCAGGGACTACTGAGGGAGTCCTGGATTAGGGGGTATCCGGACAGCCGGACTGTGTACATCGTCCGGACTATTGAAGCATGAAGATACAAGACTCAAGACTTGGGCCCGGTCCGGATGGGACTCTCCTTTGCATGGGAGGCAAGCTTGGCGATCCGGATATTGTGTTTCCTTCCTTGTAACCGACTCCATGTAAACCCTAGCCCTCTCAGGTGTCTATATAAACCGGAGAGGTTGGTCCTTAGAAGGCCGATCACAATTACAATCATACCATCATAGGCTAGCTCTTAGGGTTCAGCCTCTACGATCTCGTGGTAGATCTACTCTTGTACTACTCATATCTTCAATATTAATCAAGCAGGAAGTAGGGTTCTACCTCCATTGAGAGGACCCGAACCTGGGTAAACATTGTGTCCCTTGCTTCCTATTACCATTAGCCTAGACGCACAGATCGGGATCCCCTACCCGAGATCCGCCGGTTTTGACACCGACAGAGACCACATGTCAATGAAACATGGTGTGTCATTTCTCGCACAAAATGTGATCTGGCCACGTTTATCGACGTTCTGGGAACTAGGGTACCCAGACTTGCCTACCTGCGGCCCACGGCGTGGCTCCATCGACGGCCTGGTGAGGCCCATCTTCAGCTACGACAGGACAAGACCCTTGTGAGGCGGAGGACATAAAGACCTCCTGAAGGAGCGGCCTCCCCAGGCGGCCTCCTGAGGAGCGGAGATTTCTATGCAAGAACTCACCTCATGAGGCTGAGGTGATGCCAACCATGAGGACCAAGGCCAGGCGCGCGCCAGTGGGCGCAGAGCGACAGGTTTCCTCTTTGCTGCTAAGGAGGCAAGCGTAGGTGCAGAGTCCCAAGGAATCAGCCAAAGGTTGCCGTTTGTGTGCAACAAGACCAGGACCGCCAGAACGGCAGGATGGATGTCATCGTCGAGCCCACCACAACGTCACAATCAGAAGCTTTGCAGGCGAAGACCACCTTTCGTCAGGATAAGATGTACTACTTGTCCCTTTCAAAATTGGCCACTGTGGGGGTCCCGCCTAAGTTTTGGGGGAAGACGGCCGAGGCCACTATAAATATTGCCTAGCCACCACCATAGAAGGGATCGGACCCCCCAAGACCAAATCCCTAGAGCTCATCAGAAGAACAAGCCCCCTGAGGTTGTTCTTCCCCTTGTACTAGTTCATCCTCAGCCCCCGCGAGGCTAATCCACCACAAAGCAGCAGTAGGGTTTCACACCGCAAGGTGGCTCGAATCTGGGTAACTGTCATGTCCATTTCCTTCTTGTTCATCAAGCTAGGTCGTGAGAGCAGCGAGTCAATCAGCTAGAGAGGTTGAGTTCTTCGCACACTCCCCTGAGTTCGAACCTTTCTTGGGTCTGCGGAGCCAGGAATCCAACATTTGGCCCGCCAGGTAGGGGGCGTTTCGAAGCCTCTCTTCCATCAGTTGTTTCACCATCGCTCTATTGTTCTCATGGCAGACGCTCATCGAGTTCATGCTGAGTGCCGGGCAGCCCTTGCCGCGCGCGTCGCTCAGACGGCGCCCACAGGCAACAACGCTCCCCGCCGCTCCCCATCGCCCGTGACCAATGCCGCAACCGGCCCATAGCCCACGAGCAGCAGGATTCGTTATTGCCACCCTCTTTGCGACACAATGGCCGCACCTCCACTCCGTCGCTGACCCCAGCCGCTGCTTCGTCCTCCCATGCCCGTCGCGGGCCGACAACTGCACAGTCGACGTTGCTCATGGCGCATGATCTTCTACTCTACCATCCGGCCGATGACCTCTACGAGGACTGGCTGGACTGCATCGTCGAGCTCGTTAGTGCTGCTGGAGAGGCTCCTGCGTTGTCTCGTTCGCTGCCTCCCATGCATCCCCAGACGGGCGACATGGCTCACCGTGCGCCTCCTCCTCCTCTCCAGCAAGATGTCATCCCCGAGCCAAGGCACGAGGCCTCTCAGTGCGACCAGCCAGGTAGGGCGCCTGTGTGTGATGAAGAAAGCTGTCGCATCATGCAGCTGCCCCAGGAAGAGGCGCGTGTGCTCCCAGCTCCTACAGCGCCCTGATACATCTCCAATGTATATATAATTTATTATTGTTCCATGTTGTTATATTATCATTATTAGATGTTTTACAATCATTTTATAGTAATTTTATATCATTTTTTGGTACTAATCTATTGACATAGTGCCCAGTGCCAGTTGTTGTTTTCTGCATGTTTTTTACATTGTAGGAAATCAATATCAAATGGAGTCCAAACGCAGCGAAATTTCTTCAAGATTTTTCTGGGCCAAAAGACATCCAGTGGGCCAAGGGAGCACTTGGAGGTGCCTCGAGGGGAGCAGCACCCACCAGGGTGCACTAGGAGGCCTAGGCACGCCCTGGTGGGTTGTGCCCACCTCGCGTGCCCCCTAAACTGCCTCTTTGCTCTATAAATACCCCCAATATTCCAGAAACCCTAGGGGAGTCGACAAAAATCAATTCCAGCCACCACAGAGTCCAGAACCACCAGATCCAATCTAGACACCATCATGGAGGGGTTCACCACTTCATTGGTGCCTCTCTGATGATGCGTGAGTAGTTCTTTGTAGACCTTCGGGTCCGTAGTTAGTAGCTAGATGGCTTCCTCTTTCTCTCTCTCTTGATTATCAATACAATGGTCTCTTGGAGATCCATATGATGTAAGCCTTTTTGCGGTGTGTTTGTTGGGATCCGATGAACTTTGAGTTTATGATCAGATCTATGTTTTTATCCATGAAAGTTATTTGAGTCTTATTTGATCTCTTATATGCATGACTGCTTATAGCCTCATATTTCTTCTCCGATATTTGGGTTTTGTTTGGTCAACTTGATCTATTTATCATGCAATGGGAAGAGGTGCTTTGTAGTTGGTTCGATCTTACGGTGCTTGATCCCAGTGACAGAAGGGGAACCGACATGTATGTATGGTTGCTACTAAGGATAACAAGATGGGGTCTATATCTACATAAATAGATAAATGGATCTTGTCTACATCATTTCATCCTTCTTATTCCATTACTCCGTTTTTCCATGAACTTAATACACTAGATGCATGCTGGATAGCGGTCGATGTGTGGAGTAATAGTAGTAGATGCAGGCAGGAGTCGGTCTAGTAATCTTGACATGATGCCTATATAATGATCATTGCCTGGATATCGTCATGATTATTTGAAGTTCTATCAATTGCCCAACAGTAATTGTTTTCCCATCGTTTGCTATTTTCCTCGAGAGAAGCCACTAGTGAAACCTACGGCCCCCGGGTCTCTTTTCATCATATTTGCCTTTGCGATCTATTTTCCTTTGCATTTATTTTCAGATCTATTAAACCAAAAATACAAAAATACCTTGCTGCAATTTATTTGTTCCTCGATCTATTTATCCTATCTACCACTTTTACCTCAAGTTATTTTCCTATCTTGAGGCGTCGTATCCGAAAGGGATTGACAACCCCTTTAACACGTCGGGTTGCGAGTATTTGTTATTTGTGTGCAGGTGTTGTTTACGTGGTGTGAGGAGGTTCTCCTACTGGTTTGATAATGTTGGTCTCATCACTGAGGGAAATACCTACCATCTCTATACTGCATCATCCCTTCTCTTTGGGGAAATACCGACGTAGTTCTAGCAGACATCAAAATGAATTTCTGGCACCATTGCCGGGGAGGATCACATCAAGATAGTCTCACGTCAACGTGACGTTTCTGGCGCCGTTGTCGGGGAAGATCTTCAACATCAACCAGGTTCCTAATCACAAATCTCATCTCCTCACAATTTACATTATTTGCCATTTATCTCTCGTTTTCCTCTCCCCCACTTCACAAAAAAGTTTCGTTTTACTCGCCCTCTTTTTCGTTCGCCGTTTTCTCGTCAGATCTATTTTTGAGTACAATCTTGTTGTGAATTCATCATGATTCAAGAGAACACCAAATTGTGTGATTTCTCAAATACCAACAACAATGATTTGATTAGCACTCTGATTTCTCCTCCCGCCACTAGCGCGGAGTCTTGTGATATTAATACTGCTTTGCTGAATCTTGTCATGAAAGATCAATTTGCCGGTACTCCTAATGAGGATGCCATGTCCCATCTTAACACATTCATGGAATTATGTGATGTGCAAAAGAAAAAAGATGTGGACAATGATGTTTTGAAGTTGAAATTATTTCCGTTTTCTTTGTGAGACCGTGCAAAAATTTGGTTTTCTTCTTTGCCTCGCAACAGTATCGATTCTTGGAACAAGTGCAAGGATGCTTTTATCACTAAGTATTTTCCACCCGCAAAAATTATTTCCCTTAGAACCCAGATCATGAATTTCAAGCAACTTGAACATGAGCATGTTGCACAATCTTGGGAAAGGATGAAATTGATGCTAAGGAATTGCCCAACTCATGGGTTAAATCTTTGGATGATCATACAAAAAATTTATGCGGGATTGAATTTTGTTTCTCGTAATCTTTTAGATTCCGCCGCGGGGGGGTACTTTTATGGAAATTACTTTGGGTGAAGCTACTAAATGGCTAGACAATATTATGGCACATTACTCGCAATGGCATACCGAAAGAGCTCCTACTAGCACAAAAGTCAACTCGGTAGAAGAAATAAATTCTTTGAGTGAAAAAGTGTATGCTCGTATGAAGTTGGTTGCTAATAAAAGTGCTCCTATTGATTTTAATGATGCTCCTTTGTCTACTTTGATTAAGCAAAATAGTGATGCCGTAGATGTGAATTTTGTTTCACGAAACAATTTCAATAACAATGCTTATAGAGGTAATTTCAATCCTAGGCCTGTTCCTAGTAATTCCTCTAATAATTATGGTAATTCCTCTAATAATTATGGTAATTCCTGTGGTGATCCCACCAATAATAATAATAGAAATACCTCTGATCTTGAGACCAATATTAAAGAATTTATCAATATGCTAAAAGCTTTCAACACTTCGATAGAATAAAGTTGAATAAAATTGGTGATTGTCTATAAGTGTTGATACAATTTCTCATGACATAGAAACTCTCAAGATGAAAAAAAAAATTGCTTAAATTTGAAGAAATAATTAAAGCTCTTTATGTTTCTATGGATGAAAGTAAGAAAAGAACCGCTATGCTTAGAGCTAAAAGGGAATTTTTAACAAAAGCGTTTTCCAGTGATTACTATCATAAAAGTGATGAAGATCTTAAAATGATTGGTGTTTCTTCCATTAATTCATTGTTTAGTAAATTTAAGATTGATGAAAAGGGACTCGAGAAGAGTCAACTTTAGTTAGAAGGCGTCCCTATGATTCGGAGGGTGAAAATCTTGTTGAGAAAATTGATAAAAGTGGGTTTGAAGAGGTCAAGACTTTAAGTAGTGATGTGCCCATTATTTTGGATTACAAAGACTTTAATTATGATAGTTGCTCTTTGGTTGATTGTATTTCTTTGTTGCAATCCATGATAAATTCACCCCATGATTATGAACAAAATAAAGCTTTTACTAAACATATTGTTGATGCCGTCATGAAAGATTTTGAAGAAAAGTTGGAATTAGAAGTTTCAATCCCTAGAAAATTGCATGATGAGTGAGAACCTACTATCACAGTGAAGATTAAAAATTATGAGTGTTTTGCTTTGTGTGACTTGGGTGCTAGTGTTCCTACAATTCCGAAATCTTTATGTGATGTGCTTGGTCTTACCAATATTGAAGAATGCTCTTTAAATTTGCACTTGGCGGATTCTACTACTAAAAGGCCTATGGGAAGAATTAATGATGTTCTTATTCTTGCAAATAGGAATTATGTGCCCATAGATTTTATTGTTCTTGATATTGATTGCAATCTGTCTTGTCCAATTATTCTTGGTAGACCGTTTTTCGTACTATTGGTGCCATGATTGATATGAAAGAAGGCAATATTAAATTTCAATTTCCACTAAGGAAGGGGATGGAACACTTCCCTAGAACAAGAATTAGGCCACCATGTGAATCAATCATTAGGGCATCTTATGGATCTAGAACCAAAGATGACAACACTTATATCCTACGCATTTAGGGATGGCACTGGGTACCCATTACCCACGTACCCTACGGGTAAAAACCCTATTAGGGTAAGGGTATATGACAAAAAGTTACCGATGGGTATATAAATAGGAAATTCTCAAACCCATCAGGTAGAGTGGGTATGGGTATGGGATCATATTACCCATACCCGCACACCCATGCACCCTTATAAAATCTAACAAATACAGATAAATTACCTTTACACTTATTGGTGAGTTTGTGAATTTTAAATGTATGATTTTGTACTACTCTTTATGACTATGTGTTAATATTTTGCATTGTTGAAGAAATCGTTAAGTGGTAGCTGCTCGGTTGGCTGGTGAGTAGGGGATTAATCGGCTAATCGGCAGGTTAATCGTCCATTTATTCAATTAATCGGACGATTTATCGGTTTATAAGCTAGTCGGTGACCCTACGGGTAGGGAGTAATCGGCAAGTTAACTGGTTAATCGGATGAATTCTTGAACAGGGATATTTTGATGTGTTGTTGTTTACAAGGAAGTGTTGATGTTTATAGAATGTGTTGTTGTTTATGATGTGTTGTAGTTTATAAGTATGCATTGATGTTATTATGTGTTGTTTTTTATAAATTATCATCATATGTTGTTGTCTATGATTATGTGATGCTCAAATTTATGTTACACAAACGTGGGTATTTTTACCCGCGGGTACCCATTTACCCTGTCGGATGATGGGTATGGGGAAAATTATACCCACTAGCGGGTATGGGTACGGGTGGTGGGTAAGCTAAAATAGGATGGGTAAGGGTATGGGGTGGCTCCACCCATACCCAAACCCTGCGGGTGCCATCCCTGTACGCGTTATGCCTAGCTAGGACGTAAAACGATAGCGCTTGTTGGGAGGCAACCCAACGAATAAAATATATTTTTGCTTGTTGCTTTCTGTTATTGTGTGTTAGCACAATTATTCTACTGTTATGATTGTGTTTTTTGCATTTAGTTAAGTGTTTGTGCCAAGCAAGGCCTTTGGGAAGACTTGGGTGAAAGTTGATTTGATCTTGCTGAAAAACAGAAACTTTTGCGCTCATGAGATTATTTGTCATTTTTAACAGAGAGTGCTTTTGAGTTGATTCTTTTTGAATAAGATTAATAAACAAATTTCTCACGTCCACCCATTTATTTCAGAATTTTTGGAGTTACAGAAGTATTCGAAATATTCAGATTGCTATAGACTGTTCTGTTTTTGACAGATTCTGTTTTCTTTGCGTTGTGTGCTTGTTTTGATGATTCTATGGTCTTCTTTGATGAGTTTTTGCCATAGAAAACTTGGAATAAAGTAGATATAATGAAAAAACAAAATAAGAAGAGGTTTTCTACAGTACTTATAGTAGTGGTTTGCTTTCTTATACTAACGGATCTCACGAAGGTTTTGTTTGAGTTTTGTGTGATTGAAGTTTTCAAGTTTTGGGTGATCTTGCGATGGATGAAGGAATAAGGATTAGAAAAAGGCTAAGCTTGGGAATGCCCGAGGCACCCCAAGATAATATTCAAAGAAGTAGCAAGCAATTAAGCTTGGGGATGCCCCCGAGTGGCATCCCCGCTTTCTTCTAACAACCATCGGTATTTTACTTGAAGCTATATTTTTATTCGTCACATGCTATGAGTTTTGCTTGGAGCGTCTTGTATGATATGAGTCTTTGCTTGTTTTGCTTTGTGTTTTAAGTGTTTAATCCTTCCTGGACACACCCTTTTGAGAGAGCCAAAAATTATGCTATGCTTGCTCCTATGCTTCACTTAAATTTTTAGAGCCACGGATTTGCTCTTGTGCTTCACTTATATCTTTTTGAGCACGGTGTGCTTTGTCATTTTTGAAGAAATGCCCTCATGCTTCACTTAGATTTATTTGGGAGTTAGTAAATTTTTAAGAAATTCTCTCTTGCGTCACTTAGATTATTTTGAGAGAAAGGAAAAATTATGCTCATGATCTTCACTTATATTTGTTTGACCTTATCAAAAGCAACATATTAAAATAGTCCCAAAGTGATAGATATCCAAGGAGGATATAATAAAAAACTTTCATGAAGATCATTGGACAAAATAAACTTGATTCTTAGTAATGGTTTTGAGATATGGCAATATGATATGTGAGTCATGTTGATGAGTAATTGTGCTTTAGTAAGAATATTGATGTTAAGGTTTGTGATTCCCTATGCAAGCACGAAATTCAATAGTTATGCAATGAAATCTATATCCTACTTATGGTGCATTATTCGGTGTTACTTATGCTTAATGCTTGGGTACGTGATTTTTTCGCTTTTTGGATGGTCGCTTCTCAATCTTTTGTAGCCTTCATTTTGCACTAAGTATGATCACTACTTGTGCATCCAAAACCCTTTAAACCAGTTTTGCCTTATGAGTCCATTATACCTACCTATATGCGGTATTTCCATGCCGTTCTAAGAAAATTTGCATGTGCCATCTCTAATTTTCAAAATAAATTTCTCTTTTGTGTGCTCTATCGCTCGCGAGGCGGTGAAGGGTGACCAATATTTTCCATGCTAGATGTGTTATTCTCACGATGAGTGTTTATTCACTTGTCATTGCACGAGAGTATGGCAAAGGTATTAGGGATGCCCAGTCCGAAATGAATAATGAATTTACTTTATGTTGTCAAATAATAAATTCCTAAGTGTTGGTATGGAGGGCAATCATGGATTCGGCTAGCCATGGAAAGTGAAAGTAATGGTGGAAAAAGGAATAAACTTTATTTTCTGTTTGGGATCCGCCTATGATGTATCTAGCATGGAAAGTGTTGAGATCTTCTTGCCATGGGAGAAGTGCTTAGCTTTGGGTTCAATCTTGCGGTGTTCTTACCCAGTGACAGAAAGGGTTGCAAGACACGTATTGTATTGTTGCCATCGAGGATAACAAGATGGGGTTTATCATATTGCATGTGTTTATCCCTCTACATCATGTCATCTTGCTTAATGCGTTACTCTGTTCTTATGAACTTAATACTCTAGATGCAGGCAGGAGTCGGTCGATGTGTGGAGTAATAGTAGTAGATGCAGGCAGGAGTCGGTCTACTTGTTATGAACGTGATGCCTATATACATGATCATGCCTAGATAATCTCATAACTATGCGCTTTTCTATCAATTTCTCGACAGTAATTTGTTCACCCATCGTAATACTTATGCTATCTTGAAAGAAGCCTCTAGTGAAACCTATGGCCCCCGGGTCTATCTCTTATTATATTTGCTTTCAATCTACCTTTAGTTGCATCTTTACTTTTTGCATCTATATTATAAAATACCAAAAATATATTTATCTTATCATACTATCTTTATTAGATCTCACTTTTGCAAGTGGCCGTGAAGGGATTGACAACCCCTTTATTGCATTGGTTGCGAGTTCTCAGTTTGTCTGTGTAGGTGCGTGGGACTTTTGAGGAACCTCCTACTGGATTGATACCTTGGTTCTCAAACTGAGGGAAATACTTACGCTACACTTTGCTGAATCACCCTCTCCTCTTCGAAGAAAACCAACGCAAGCTCAGGACGTAGCAAGAAGAATTTCTAGCGCCGTTGCCGGGGAGGTCTTCGCTCAAGTCAAGACATACCAAGTACCCATCACAAACCCATCTCCCTTGCATTTACATTATTTGCCATTTGCCTCTCATTTTCCTCTCCCCCCCCCCACTTCACCCTTGCCGTTTTATTCGCCCTCTCTTTCCAATCTCCTCCTCTCTTTTTCGCTTGCCGTTTTTCTGTTTGCTTGTGTGTTGGATTACTTGTTGCCATCGCACAAGATAATACCAAGTTGTGTGACTTCTCGAATACCAATAATAATGATTTCCTTAGTACTCTGATTGCTCCTCTTAATGATGTTGAGTCTTGTGAAATCAATACCGCTTTGCTGAATCTTGTTATGAAAGATCAATTTGCCGGCCTTCCTAGTGAAGATGGCGCTACTCATCTAAACAATTTTGTTGATTTGTGTGATATGCAAAAGAAGAAAGATACGGAGAACGATATTGTCAAATTGAAGTTATTTCCGTTTTCACTTAGAGATCGTGCTAAAGTTTGGTTTTCGTCTTTGCCTAAAAATAGTGTTGATTCTTGGAACAAGTGCAAAGATGCTTTTATCTCTAAGTATTTTACTCCCGCTAAGATCATCACTCTTAGGAACGATATTATGAATTTTAGACAACTTGATCATGAGCATGTTGCCCAATCTTGGGAAAGAATGAAACTGATGCTTCGCAATTGCCCTACTCATGGTTTGAATTTATGGATGATCATACAAAAATTTTATGCCGGTTTGAATTTGATTCTAGAAATCTCTTAGATTCGGCCGCGGGAGGCACCTTTATGGAAATCACGTTAGGGGATGCTACAAAATTGCTTGATAATATTATGGCTAATTATTCTCAATGGCACACCAAAAGATCTTCTAGTAAAAAAGTGCATGCTATAGAAGAAATTAATGTTTTGAGTGGAAAGATGGATGAACTTATGAAGATGTTTGCTACTAAAAATACTCCTCTTGATCCCAATGATATGCCTTTGTCTTCCTTGATTTAGAATAATAATGAACCTATGGATGTGAATTTTGTTGGCAGGAATAGTTTTGGAAACAATGCTTATAGAGGAAATTTTAATGCTAGACCATTCCCTAGTAATCCCTCTAATAATTATGGAAATTCCTACAATAATTCTTATGGTAATTTTAATAAGATGCCCTCTGATTTTGAGAATAGTGTGAAAGAATTTATGATTTCTCAAAAGAATTTTAATGCTTTGCTTGAAGAAAAATTGCTCAAAGTTGATGATTTGGCTACGAATGTTGATAGACTTTCGCTTGATGTTAATTCTCTTAAACTTGGATCTTCTTCTCCTAAGCATGATATCAATGAGTCTCTCAAAATAATGAGAATTTCCATTGACGAGTGCAAGGAAAGAACCGCTAGATTGCGTGCTAAAAAAGAAAGCTTTATAAAAGCGTGTTCTTCTAGTCTTCATGAAAATAATGATGAGGATCTTAAGGTTATTGATGTGTCTCCGATTAGATCTATGTTTTGCAATATGAATTTTGATGATTATGGGAGTGATGATGAATCAACTTTGCCTAGAAGGCGTCCCAAAAATTCGGAGTCTTAAGATCTTGATGTTAAATTTGGTAAAAGTGAGATTGGAGAATCCTCAACTTCTAATAATATTGAACCTACTATCTCGGATTTCAAGGAATTTGATTATGATAATTGCTATTTAGAAGGTTGTATTTCCTTGTTGCAATCTGTTGTTAGTTCTCCTCATGCTTATAGTCAAAACAAAGCTTTTACCAAACATATTGTTGATGCCTTGATGCAATCTTATGATAAAAAACTTAATTTGGAAGTTTCTATACCTAGAAAAATTAATGATGAGTGGGAACCTACTATAAAGATTAGAATTAAAGATTATGAGTGTTTTGCTTTGTGTGATTTGGGTGCTAGTATTTCCACGATTCCGAAAACTTTATGTGATATTCTAGGTTTCCATGATCTTGATGATTGCTCTTTAAATTTGCACCTT
Organism: Aegilops speltoides; assembly: GCA_021437245.1. Taxonomy (NCBI): domain Eukaryota; kingdom Viridiplantae; phylum Streptophyta; class Magnoliopsida; order Poales; family Poaceae; genus Aegilops; species Aegilops speltoides. Next base: position 352,657,992 of record CM038147.1, read on the forward strand.
GAAGATTCCACCATTAAAAAGCCTATGGGAAGGATCTATGATGTTCTTATCATTGCAAATAGAAACTTGGTGCCCGTAGATTTTATCGTTCTTGATATAGATTGCAATCTTTCTTGCCCTATTATTCTTGGTAGACCTTTCCTCAGAATGATTGGTGCGATTATTGATATGAAGGAAGGGAACATTAGATTCCAATTTCCTTTAAAGAAAGGCATGGAGCACTTTCCAAGAAAGAAAGTCAAATTACCTTATGAATCTATCATGCGTGCTACTTATGAATTTAGTGCCAAAGATGGCACCCGTTAGATCTATCCTTGCTTTTATGCCTAGCTAGGGGCGTTAAACAATAGCGCTAGTTGGGAGGCAACCAAATTTTATTTATATTTTTTGTTTCTGCTCCTGTTTAGTAATAAATCTTGCATCTACCTTCTATTTAGATGTGTTTTTATCTTTTAATTAGTGTTTGTGCCAAGTAGAACCTATAGGATAACCTACGATGATAGTTGATTTGATTCTGCTGAAAAACAGAAACTTTGCACGCACGAATATAATTTTGTTAAATCACAGGAACGTGATTTTGTGTTGATTCTTTTTGCTTATATTCAATAGACAAATTTTCCAGGACTTCCTATTTTTGTAGGATTTTTAGAGTTCCAGAAATTTGCGTTAGTTACAGATTGCTACAGACTGTTCTATTTTTGACAGATTCTGTTTTTTGTGTGTTGTTTGCTTATTTCAATGCATCTATGGCTAGTAATTCAGTCTATGAACCATAAAGAAGTTGGAATACAGTAGGTTTAACACCAAAATAAATAAAGAATTAGTTCATTGCAGTAACTTATGTGGTGGTTTTGTTTTCTTTCACTAACGGAGCTTATAAGATTTCCTGTTGAGTTTTGTGTTGTGAAGTTTTCAAGTTTTGGGTAAAGCTTTTATGGACTATGGAATAAGGAGTGGCAAGAGCCTAAGCTTGGGGATGCCCATGGCACCCCAAGATATTCAAGGATAGCCAAAGTTTAAGCTTGGGGATGCCCCGGGAAGGCATCCCCTCTTTCGTCTTCGTTCATTGGTAACTTTACTTGGAGCTATATTTTTATTCGCTACATGATATGTGTTTTGCTTGGAGCGTCGTGTATTATATTAGTCTTTGATTTTTAGTTTACCACAATCATCCTTGCTGTACACACCTTTTTGGAGAAGCCTATTTGATTAGAATTTGCTAGAATACTCTATGTGCTTCACTTATATCTTTTGAGCTTGATAGTTTTTGCTCTAGTGCTTCACTTATATCTTTTAGAGCACGGTGGTGTCTTAATTTTGAAGAAATTGCTAGTCTCTCATGCTTCACTTATATTATTTTGAGAGTCTTTTATAACAGCATGGTATTTGCTATGATCATAAAGTTGGTCCTAGAATGATGAGCATCCAAGTTGGGTATAATAAAAACTATCATAGAAAGTGAATTGGATGCTATGATCAATTTGATGCTTGATAATTGTTTTGAGATATGGAGGTAGTGATATTAAAGTCATGCTAGTTGGGTGATTATGAATTTAAAGAATGCTTGTGTTGAAGTTTGTGATTCCCGTAACATGCACGTATGGTGAACCGCTTTGTGATGAAGTTGGAGCACAATTTTATTTATTGATTGTCTTCCTTATGAGTGGCGGTCGGGGACGAGCGATGGTCTTTTCCTACCAATCTATCCCCCTAGGAGCATGCGCGTAGTGCTTTGGTTTTTGATAACTTCTAAATTTTTGCAACAAGTATATGAGTTCTTTTGATTAATGTTGAGTCCATGGATTATACGCACTCTTTCACCCTTCCACATTGCTAGCCTCTCTTGTACCGCGCAACTTTCGCTGGTACCATACACCCACCATTTACCTTCCTCAAAACAGCCACCATACCTACCTATTATGGCATTTCCATAGCCATTCCGAGATATATTGCCATGCAAATTTCCACCGTTTCGTTCATATGACACGCATTACTTTTGTCATATTGCTTTTTGCATGATCATGTAGTTGACATTGTATTTGTGGCAAGGCCACTTTCATAATTTTCATACATGTCGCTCTTGATTCATTGCATATCCCGGTACACCGCTGGAGGCATTTATATAGAGTCATATCTCGTTCTAGCTTTGAGTAGTAAATCCATAAAAGTGTGATGATCTTCATTATTAGAGCATTGTCCTAGTGAGGAAAGGATGATGAAGGCTATGATTCCCCCACAAGTAGGGATGAGACTTCGGACTTACAAAAAAAAGAAAAAAAAAGGCCAAAGAAAGAAAAAAAGGAAAAAAATAAAATGAGAGAAAAAGAGAGAAGGGACAATGCTACTATCTCTTTTTCCACACTTGTGCTTCAAAATAGCACCATGATCTTCATGATAGAGAGTCTCATATGTTGTCACTTTCATATACTAGTGGGAATTTTTCATTATAGAACTTGGCTTGTATATTCCAATGATGGGCTTCCTCAAAAGTGCCCTAGGTCTTCGTGAGCAAGCAAGTTGGATGCACCCCACTTAGTTTCTTTTGTTGAGCTTTCATATATTTATAGCTCTAGTGCATCCGTTGCATGGCAATCCCTACTCACCCACGTTGATATCTATTAATGGGCATCTCCATAGCCTGTTGATACGCCTAGTTGATACGCCTAGTTGATGTGAGACTATCTTTTCCTTTTTGTCTTCTCCACAACCACCATTCTATTCCACATATAGTGCTATGTCCATGGCTCACGCTCATGTATTGCGTGAAAGTTGAAAAAGTTTGAGATTATTAAAGTATGAAACAATTGCTTGGCTTGTCATCGGGGTTGTGCATGATTAAATACTTTGTGTGATGAAGATAGAGCATAGCCAGACTATATGATTTTGTAGGGATAACTTTCTCTAGCCATGTTATTTTGAGAAGACATGATTACTTTGATTAGTATGCTTGAAGTATTACTATTTCTTATGTCAATATGAACTTTTATTTTGTATTCATTCGGATCTGAACATTCATGCCACAATAAAGATACATTATGAATTATGCTAGGTAGCATTCCACATCAAAAATTCTCTTTTTATCATTTACCTACTCGAGGACGAGCAGGAATTAAGCTTGGGGATGCTTGATACGTCTCCAACGCATCTATAATTTTTTATTGTTCCATGCTATTATATTACCCCTTTTGGATGTTTATGGGATTTATTTTACACATTTATATCATTTCTGGGACTAACCTACTAACCGGAGGCCCAGCCCATATTGCTGTTTTTTTGCCTATTTCAGTATTTCAAAGAAAAGAAATATCAAACGGAGTCCAAATGGAATGAAACCTTTGGGAGCGTGATTTTTGGAACGAACATGATCCGGAGAGCTTGGAGTGCAAGTCAAGAAGCTTCTGAGGGCCCCACGAGATAGCCCCCCGTAGGGCGCTACTGCTGTCTCGTGGGCCCCTCGGTGCCACCGACGTATTTCTTCCTCCTATATATACCTCGCACTCGAAAACATCCAGAGCACCACGAAACACAATTTCCACCGCCAGAACCTTCAGATCCACGAGATCCCATCTTGAGCCTTCACGCACTCTCACGAGGGGGAATCAACCACGGAGGGCCTCTACATCAACATCCTTGCCCTCCGATGAGTTGTGAGTAGTTTACCATAGACCCACGGGTCCATAGTTATTAGCTAGATGGCTTCTTCTCTCTTTTGGATCTCAATACAATGTTCTCCCCTCTCTGTGGATATCTATTCGATGTAAACTCTTTTTGCGGTGTGTTTGTCGAGATCCGATGAATTGTGGATTTATGATCAAGTTTATCTATGAATAACATTTGAATCTTCTCTGAATTCTTTTATGTATGATTGAGTTATCTTTGCAAGTCCCTTCGAATTATCAGTTTGGTTTGGCCTACTAGATTGGTCTTTCTTGCCATGGGAGAAGTGCTTAGCTTTGGGTTCAATCTTGCGGTGTTCTTACCCAGTGACAGAATGGGTTACAAGACATGTATTGTATTGTTGCCATCGAGGATAACAAGATGGGGTTTATATCATATTGCATGTGTTTATCCCTCTACATCATGTCATCTTGCTTAATGTGTTACTCTGTTCTTATGAACTTAATACTCTAGATGCAAGCAGGAGTTGGTCGATGTGTGGAGTAATAGTAGTAGATGCAGGCAGGAGTTGGTCTACTTGTTATGGACGTGATGCCTATATACATGATCATGCCTAGATAATCTCATAACTATGCGCTTTTGTATCAATTGCTCAACAGTAATTTGTTCACCCACCGTAATACTTATGCTATCTTGAGAGAAGCCTCTAGTGAAACCTATGGCACCCGGGTCTATCTCTTATTATATTTGCTTTCGGTCTACCTTTATTTGCATCTTTACTTTTTGCATCTATATTATAAAATACCAAGAATATATTTATCTTATCATACTATCTTTATTAGATCTCACTTTCGCAAGTGGCCGTGAAGGGATTGACAACCCCTTTATTGCATTGGTTGCGAGTTCTCAGTTTGTTTGTGTAGGTGCGTGGGACTTTTGAGGAGCCTCCTACTGGATTGATACCTTGGTTCTCAAACTGAGGGAAATACTTACGCTACACTTTGCTGCATCACCCTCTCCTCTTCGAGGAAAACCAACGCAAGCTCAAGACATAGCAGTAGGGCCTCGTGACTCCCGCGCTGGCTCATGGGTGCCCATATACACCTCCTCTAGTCCTGTCGTGCAAGCCACGTGCCAGGACGGGGTTGTACATGCCCCGGAGCCTCCCCTCAGAGGGAGCTCCCACCCACATACTAGTGGAATCCCCATGCTCCGCGCTGGCGGACGACATAGTCGAGGAGCGGCTACGCCCATGGCAGAGTGGAAGCGTCATGCTCCATGCTGATGATAAAAAACCTTGGGGGCACCCTAGCGGCTGCACTAACCTCAGGAGAGCCCCAGGGCTCGTCGTCCGGCCCCACTGTGCCAACTTTCCCCTGGGAGAGCCGCACGAGGGGGCTGGGCACGGGGGCTGCGTCCAGGTCACGCCTGACATACGTCACTCTACTAGGTCTTCGGCACCTGGTCGTCTCGCGACCCTCCCGGGCGAAAGCTGGTGAGGAAAGGTATGAGGACTCCGGATTAACCCAGACGTTGCTCGCACTTCCTTCACGGGGCCGTTTGTATGTCAAGGGGGACCCCTGAGAATCACGACTCAGGAGCCTCACTGGTCATGTAGCCCCTCACCCCTTGGTCTTGTCCTGGCGATCCGGACGACCCAACGGTGGCTGAGGTATGCACTGGGTCGGGCCCTGCCAATGCAGAACACTAAAGGCAAACGGAAGGAAATCAAGCACAGAAAGGAAATTGCAGAATCCTAGCAAATATTTACAAAACATAATGTTTTACGAATTCAAAGCAGAATGTTGCAGGATGAATCTGGGAAGAACCGCCATTAGCCTTGCTTGCTATCACCAGCCGCCTTGGGGAGCGCGTCCTCGACGGTGCCGCTATCGCCTTCGTTGCCGGCCATAGTCGCTGCGGCCTCAGGGTCGATGCAGCGGAACTTCACCACCAGGGCCTCCACCTGCTCCTTCACGGCTTTGGCAGCAGCAACCAGGGACCCGGGGGCCACCGGCTCCAGCAGCATGCCAAGGTCCAGGCTGGGGTACAGGAGATGGAGGTGGCCGAAGACACGCGTCGCGGCTGTAGTGAAGAGTGTGCGGTACTCCCCTTCCACCAAGGAGCCCACCGCAGCGGCGATGTTCTCCAGCTCCTCGACAAGCTTGGTGAGAAGACCGAGAAGGCCACCGTCCGGGGTCACTAGCGGCTCATCATACCCCTCCCTGTAAAGGGAGCGAAGCGCCCCGCGGGACTTCCGCTCGAAGGAAGCGAATGCATCGCGCCTGGCCTTCTTGGCCGCAGCAAGGATTTTCTCCCTGGCCTCCAGCTTAGCCATCTCCTCCGAGACGTGCTTGGTGTGGGATGCCTAGGCTGCTTCCACTTCCTCCTTCAGCTTCTCCAGGCAGCTTTGCTTTATGACCTGCTCTTGGGCCACTTGCTCTAGCTCGGCATCGCGATCAGCGAGCGCGGCCTCTCGGACCTTGAGCTCCTCCTCCCCTGTCTGGAGCCCGTGCGCATGAGAGGTCTTCTCCTTGCGAAGCGTCTTCAACTCAGCCCCCACCTCGCTGCGGTGACTTATGGCGGACGCGGCATCGGCCAGCGCAGCATCGCGAGCCACTGCGGCTTCCGCGGCCTCCTTCTTGCCATCCATGACGGCAGCCTCGGCCAGGTCCCAGGCCGCCCTGATGGTGAGTCGGCATGGAGCCACCTCAAGATCAGCTCCAGGCGCCCCATCGCCGCACGCCCGTCAGCACCTTGAAGATCCGCTCGGAGTTGGTCCAGCATGGCGTAGGCCTCCTCCAAAGCGTCGGGCCTGGCGGAGGAGCCCTAGTCCCCCGGCGTGAGAACCCAAGCAGGAGGTGGCATTGGCGCCTGGACTGACACTATCGTGACAACGGCGGAGGCGAGGGGGCTCGGAGGCCTTCCCGCCCTCCATGGGCGCGTCACGAACCGGCGCTCCCGGAGTCTGTTGTGCCACGGGGAGCAGCATCCTCCTTCTTCTTCTTCACCCCGGGGGCCAGCCTGGCCGTCAGGAGAAGGACATCGTGAGCATGATGTCGCGACAGAAAGGCAAGGATGAGGTATGGTACTTACTCGTCGTCGGCGATGTATGCCCTCTTTCTGCTCAGGATGGCGACACCCCCAAGCTTCTGCAACAAGGGCCTTGCAAAGGCTGGAGGCCCAGCCGGACGCACGACGGGTGGCTCCGGAGAAGCAGCGGTAGGCAACAAGGTGAGGGTGCTGCCCTGAGGCTGTGCCGACACTGATTCCCCCTTCAGGGCCCCGCAGATCAGCCTCCGCACCGGGGTCCTCCCAGACCTCGTGACGACCCCGGTGGGGCTCGGGGATCCCCCGACCAAGCCTTCCCCGGCATCATCATCGTTAGGAAGATCTCGGAGGAGCTCGCTTTGCCGCGGAGGAGAAGTCTCCCCCGTCTCTTCCAGGGTCGCCTCCGAGTCCCCCTCCTCCTCTTCGCCCTCTACGGAGCCCTCACCGGAGGACACCAACACTAGGGAGTCGGGAGGCTCGGACGGCATGAGCCCCCACTCGTTGAAGACCGGCATGGTGGCGGCCAGCTTTGCCCCGTCGTCACGGTGATACAGCAGAAGGTGGGCCGCTGGGAGGCCGCCTGGATCCTTCCCGAGCAAGATCTGCATGGCCTTGTTGAGCTCCTCGCTCGTCAGGTCCCCTTCGTTAACTGGAGGTCATCTTCTGCGCCCTTAAGGTCCCACATGGAGCGCGAATGAGCTTGGAGAGGGGCCAGGCTCTACATCAGAAACTCTCAGACGATCATGGCCCCCGTTAGTGCCTCGGAGCCCATGTCTGCCTGCATCTTCTTCAAGACCGGTGCCACCCAGGGGTCGGTGAGCTTCGCGTGAGACCATCGGTCCAGCTTCTCCGGCGACCCAGCTAGCAGCTCCAGCCGAGCGTGGTGGCTCCGGGCATCCAGGTAGATCCACCTGTGTTGGAAGTCGTCCACCTTCTTCCCGACCTTCATGAGCATGTTGTCATCATGGAGCAAGATGAAGGAGACGCATCCGGAGCACTGGTTTGAGCCATGCGTCCGGAGGGAGAAGAAGTGGCGGAATAGCGCAATGGAGGGATTCACCCCCACGAAGGCCTCGTAGTAGAAGGCGAAGATTAACAAGAGGAGGATGGAGTTGGGCTGTAGGTGAAGCGCTTGAATCTGGTAGTGGTCGAGGATGGCGAAGAAGAACTTGGAGAAAGGCGGGATGAGCCCCACAAAGGTGTTGTGAAGTAAGAAGGGGAAGAACATACTCGCCAAGGTCACCCTGCTCGGTGGAGCCAGCCCAAATCTCGGTCTCTCTCCCCTTGTTGTCGTTGCTCGCCGTCCACGGGAGCACGACAGTGAGATACCCGGCTTGGTGATGGAGGACGGGCTGAGGGCCAGCGCGGCAGGAGGAGCGGAGTGCGCAGCCGCGCCAACAAGCTTTGCTTTCTTGCCCGTCATTGGCGAGGAGCTTAGGAGCAAGGACTTGGTGGATCTGGAGACGCTCTTGGCAAGAGAAGGATGAGATTTGGAGCAAGGCGAAGGGAAGGCAATGAAGGCTTGGATGCGGGAGTTGGCCTTTTTGTCAGCCGCGTCAGTTGTCTAGGCAGCGTGGGGAAGCGGAGACGCCCACGTCCCATTAAGAGCCACGCGTCAACTCGGTCCGCAGGAGATTGGGGCCCGCGGTGCTCCACACTTGACCTTTGGCTTCGCCTCAAAGCTAAGTGCAAGCGCGCCTTGGGCTCGGGAGCTACTGTCGGTGTTCTGGGAACCAGGGTACCCAGACTTGCCTGCCTGCGGCCCACGGCATGGCTCCATCGATGGCCTGGTGCGGCCCATCTTCAGCTACGACACGACAAGACCCTCGCGAGGCGGACGATATCAAGACCTCCTGAAGGAGCAGCCTCCCCAGGCGGCCTCCTGAGGAGCGGAGATTTCTATGCAAGCACTCACCTCATGAGGCTGAGGTGATGCCAGCCATGACGACCAAGACCAGGAACGCACTAGCGGGCGTAGAGCAGCAGGTTTCCTCTTTGGTGCTAAGGAGGCAAGCGCAGGTGTAGAGTCCCAAGGAATCAGCCAAAGGTTGTTGTTTGCGTGCAACAAGACCAGGACCGCCAGAATGGCAGGATGGATGTCATCATCGAGCCCACCACGATGTCACTCAGAAGCTTTGCAAGCGAAGACCACCTTTCGTCAGGATAAGATGTACTACTTGTCCCCTTTCAAGATTGGACATTGTGGGATTCCTTCCCGCCTAAGTTTTGGGGGAAGAGGACCGAGGCCACTATAAATATAGCCTAGCCACCACCATAGAAGGGATTGGGCCGCCCGAGACCGAATCCCTAGAGCCCATCACAACAAAAAGCCTCTTGAGGTTGTTCTTCCCCTGGTACTAGTTGATCCTCAACCCCCGCGAGGCTAATCCACCACAAAGCAGGAGTAGGGTTTTACACCGCAAGGTGGGCCAAACATGGGTAAACTCCATGTACATTTCCTTCTCGTTCATCGAGCTAGGTCATGAGAGCAACGAGTCGATCGGCTAGAGAGGTTGGGTTCTTCGCACACACCCTTGAGTTCGAACCTTTCTTGGGTCTGCGGAGCCCGGAAGCTGACAGCGTTGGCCCTAGGTGCCGCATTATTTCTTGACTTTATTTTTTTAATGTCATGCCGTTCAGTTTTGAAGCATGACTAACTGGTACTATAGGCAGAGAAAATATAAACTACTCTACCACTACTCCACCTCTAGTACTAGTATCAAAAAAGATATATAGGCTGGAGCTTCAGCGCTTGCTTGCTAAGGGCTGCCCACTTGCTTCTCACACTGTCACCCTATCTCCAGATCTAAAAAAGACGGCCTCTCTCTCCCGCCTCACCGATGGTCATAGATCCACCGGGGAAGAAAAGGATATGCAGCGTTGACGCACTCGTCGTCGGCGAGCGAGGTCACACACTAACGACAAGGCCGTCCTCTCAGACCTAGCACCCGAGCGGGATAGCACTCGTAGTGTTTGCAGAGGAGGACAACCACGAGCGAAGCCACTTCCCGCAAACCCTCAGGTATGCTACCTCTTTTCGAACCATACCCTTGTCCTATTGTCCCCCTGCCACGTCGCTGCATGTGGATCTTTTTCCACTCCACCTTCTTCCCAATTTGCTATCCTCTGCTCTACTGGTCATGCAGGCGAAAACCTTAATTTGCACTATTAAAGGAAATCCTAATTCATGCAGACTCATCCATGTATGGGTTGAATAAGGAAAGGAAGGGAGAAAGTACTATCGAAGAGATAGGCATCAAAACCTGCATCTAGGTTGAAAAGGGGGAAATCGGTAGCTAAGGAACGAGTCTCGTGTCTCTTGGTTGAAAAAGGGTGAAAAAGGTAGAAAGGCATGCCAACGCAATAGAGAATGACCAGGTCGATCGGTTTGTTGTCCTCACATAGGAAAAAGGTGGCTAAAGAGAACAAAGATGGGATGTAATCCACATATGCTGCCTGAATATTTGTTGCTCTGGGCAACGATACCTCCCTCACCACTCTATGCGTCCGTGGGGTTACATCGTACTGGTCCGCCCACTGTCCGAATGGGCCTCTCATGCTCTTATTGCCACTTTTTTGCTGTTAGTATAACGCTGCAGTAAAATCAAGCAATGCTAGTGCTAAAGTGATGCACATTTAACTAATGCCGCACTCAGTCTATTGCCACCGATAAATTTAAGCAATGCCATTTAATGTCACTGGATTATTTCAGGGTTAGATGTTGATTGTGGATGTATTAAAGATTTTTCAGCTAAGGCATTCTAATGTTGTTGCACAGCCAGTATACCAACAATGAAACTTGTTACTACCTTCAGGTTTTTGCACTGTTAATGCTTATAGTTACATACCTCACTTTCATGAGATAAGTCATTTTTTTGTACAATGTCACCAAAATGCCAAGGCGTTGATGTCATTTTACTTTGGTTAAACCGCAGAAAAAATTATGAAGACATGAGGAAAGGTCAAGAGTGGGCACCTACTCCTCCGGTTGTTCTCTTGATTCGTTCGATCAAGTTTTTATGTTTGATCGATTATCAAGATTGGGATAGCAATTTTGATGTCCCCTCAAGTTCGAAGTGATATTTACCTTGAAGGTATATGGTTTGCAAATTTTTTATACTGTCATTAGTTAATAATGCTAGTTACCTTCAGACTTTTGTATTTGGTTTAATGTTGTTGCACGGCTAGTATACCAAGGTTGAAACTTGTTACCTTTACATTTTGTATTTTCAATGCTTATAGAAATCTTACAGCGCTAGCTTATGGAAATTTGTCCAGTAAAACCATTGTACTATACCCCATAATAAAAAAAACTACTCTACTATTGCACTAGCCACTGGATTAGAGTATATTTGTACTATTTGAATGGTGTTGCATTAGCGTATGAACATATATAAAGTGTGGCAAGCTTCCCAGATATGTGCTCAAGAAAACTATTACCTATTTTTCTAAATACTAGATGTTTGGGTATTTTAAATTGAACCGGGAAAACGTCTTATATTAAGGAACAGATGGTGTAGAGTTCACTCAAATTATTCCGGTAAAGCTAGTAACACCTTTGTTAAAACTAATGTTCATTGTGTTATTGGAGGAGGTCTGTATGTTTGTCTCTAATGCATGTCGATTACATACTGATACGTCTCCAACATATCTATAATTTTTGATTGTTCCATGTTGTTATATTATCATTCTAGGATGTTTTACAATCATTTTATAACCAATTTATATCAATTTTTGGTACTAACCTATTGACATAGTGCCCTGCCAGTGGTTGTTTTCTACTTGTTTTTTACATCGCATGAAATCAATACCAAACGGAGTCCAAACGCAGCGAGACTTTTTGTGGATTTTTTCTGGACCAGAAGACACAAGACGGGCCGAAGAAGTACCAAAGGATGCCGGGAGGCATTAACCCACCAGGCGTGCTCGGGGCCCAGCGCGCCTGTGGGTTATGCCCACCTCGGTGGCCTCCCGCACCTCCTATTTGATCTATAAATACCACAATATTCCAGAAACCCTAGGGGAGTCGACGAAAATCAATTCTAGTCGCCGCAAGTTCCAGAAACACAAGGTCCAATCTAGTCGCCATCATGGAGGGGTTCATCATGTCCATTGGTGCCTCTCCTATGATGCGTGAGTAGTTCATTGTAGACCTACGAGTCCGTAGTTAGTAGCTAGATGGCTTCCTCCCTCTTGTTTGATTCTCAATACAATGATCTCTTGGAGATCCATATGATGTAACTCTTTTTGCGGTGTGTTTGTTGGGATCCGATGAACTTTGAGTTTATGATCAGATCTATGTTTTTATCCATGAAAGTTTTTTGAGTCTTCTTTGATCTCTTATATGCATGATTGCTTATAGCCTCGTATTTCTTCTCCGATATTTGGGTTTTGTTTGGCCAACTTGATCTATTTATCTTGTAATGGGAAGAGGTCATTTGTGATGGGTTCAATCTTACGGTGCTTAATCCCAGTGACGGAAGGGGAAACAACACGTATGTATCGTTGCTATTAAGGATAACAAGATGGGGTCTATTTCTACATAAATAGATCTTGTCTACATCATGTCATCGTTCTTATTGCATTACTCCATTTTTCCATGAACTTAATACACTAGATGCATGCAGGATAGCGGTCGATGTGTAGAGTAATAGTAGTACATGCAGGCAGGAGTCAGTCTACTAATCTTGGACGTGATGCCTATATAATGATCATTGTCTGGATATCGCCATGAGTATTTGAAGTTCTATCAATTGCCCAACAGTAATTGTTTTCCCACCGTTTGCTTTTTTTCGAGAGAAGCCACTAGTGAAACCTACGGCCCCGGGGTCTCTTCTTTAATATATTTGCCTTCATGATCTATTTTTATTTGCTTTTCTTTTCAGATCTATTAAACCAAAAATATAAAAATACCTTGCTACAATTTTTAGTAATTTATTTTATCTCGCGTTCCCGCGAGATCTATTTATCCAATCTACTACAATTTTATCTATCTGTTTACCCGTGAGGGATTGACAACCCCTCCCTTACGTTGGGTTGCAAGTATGTGTTCTTTGTGTGCAGGAGCTGTTTACGTGGTGTTGCATGGTTCTCCTACTGGTTCGATAACCTTGGTCTCATCACTGAGGGAAATACCTACCGTTGATGTGCTGCATCAACCCTTCCTCTTTGGGGAAATACCGACGTAGTTTAAGAAAACATCAAAAGGAATTTCTGGCGTCGTTGCCGGGAAAGATCGCGCCAAGATAGTCTCTCGGCTTCGTGCGAATTTCTGGCGCCGTTGCCGGGGAGACATCATCAACATCAACCAGGTTCCTAATCACAAATCTCATCTCCTTGCAATTTACATTATTTGTCATTTGCCTCTCATTTTCATCTCCCCCACTTCACAAATTTTTGTTGTTTTATTTGCCCTTTTTTCTTTCCCTTTTTCTCGTCAAATCTCATGTTTGCTTGTGTTGCCTTGTATCTTCTATTTTTTTGCATCTTCGCTTGCTAAAAATCTATTGATATGGATCCTCATCCACTTGCTAATCTTTTCAAAAGATCCAATTATGTTGAACCAATTGCTAGTGAGTTGAGTGCACTTGATTATATCTATGAAGTTTTGCTTGAAATTCATGAGTCTGATGATTGTGATGAAGTGTCGGAAAAAGAAATTGATAAAGTGATTCACGATATCTCTTTCAATGAAAATCATGATTGCAATGATGTTATTATAAATTCTATTAATGTCAATTGTGTTAATGATATGCAAAATCCCCAAGCTTGGGGATGCTAATGTCGTTATGTCTGCTACTTATTGTAATGCTCATGATTGGGGTGATTCTTCTTATGATCTTGAAAATTTATTTAAGCCTCATGATGAATATGATATTGATAATAGTGTTTACAATAATATTGAAAGTGGGTTTGGAAGAGTGTCAACTCTAGGTAATAATGTTCCCACTACTTTGGAGAATGATCAATCTTATGTAATTTTTGATAAAAGTGGGCTTGGAGAGGTCGTGAATTTATTTGATGATAATCCCACTATTTTGGAAGAGTGTCAACTTTGCATTCATGTGGATCATGAAGAGAATTTTTATGTGATAGTTACATTGTTGAATTTAAATATGATCCCACATGTAGTTATTATGAGGGAAATATTATGGTAGAAATTTTCATGTTACTAAATTACCTCTCGTTATGTTGAGATCGAAATATCTTATTCCTTTTCTTTGCATGTGTTAGAGGTTTCTTGTCTTGATAATTTGTTTTCTTATAAAATTCCTATGCATAGGAAGTATGTTAGACTTAAATGTGTTTGTCACATGTTTTATGATGCTCTCTTTGTGCTTCAATTCTTATTTTCCATGTGAGCATCAATAAAATCTTATGCCTAGCTAGGGGCGTAAAACGATAGCGCTCGTAGGAAGCCAACCCAACTTGTATCTTTTTGCTTTTTGGTTTTCTTGCTGTTTTCAATAAAATACCCAATTATTCCTCTGATTATATGTGTTTTTTGGTTTAAATTAGTGTTTGTGCCAAGCAAAGCCTTTGGGATGATTTGGGTGAAAGTTGATTTGATCTTGCTGAAAAACAAAAACTTTTGCGCTAACGAAAAAATTCCTATTTTTAATAGAAGAGTGCTTTTGAGTTTATTCTTTTTTTAGAAGATTAATAAGCACATTTTCCACGTTGTCCAAATTTTTCAGAATTTTTGGAGTTACATAAGTATTCGAAATATCCAGATGCTATAGACTGTTCTGTTTTTGATAGATTCTATTTTCTTTGCAGTGTGTGCTTGTTTTGATGATTCTATGGTTTTATTTGAAGAGCTTTTGCCATAGAAAAGTTGGAATACAGTAGATATAATGCAAAAATAAAATATGAATGGGTTTACAATGGTACTTATAGTAGTGGTTTGCTTTCTTATACTAACGGATCTCACAAAGGTTTTGTTGAGTTTTGTGTGATTGTAGTTTTCAAGTTTTGGGTAATATTACGATGGTTGAAGGAATAAGGATTAGCAAAAGGCTAAGCTTGGGGATGCCCGAGGCACCCCAAGATAATATTCAAGAAGTATCAAGAAACTAAGCTTGGGGATGCCCCCGAGTGGCATCCCTTCTTTCTTCTAACAACCATCGGTATTTTACTTGGAGCTATATTTTTATTCGTCACATATTATGAGTTTTGCTTGGAGCGTCTTGTATGATATGAGTCTTTGCTTGTTTTTCTTTTTATTTTAATTCTTGAGTCCTTGCTAGACACACCTTTTTGAGAGAGCCAAAAATTATGATATGCTTGCTCCTATTCTTCACTTAGATTTTTAGAGCCTTGGAATTGCTCTAGTGCTTCACTTATATCTTTTCGAGCATGGCGTGCTTTGTTATTTTTGAAGAAGTGCTCTCATGCTTCACTTAGAATTATTTGGGAGTTAGTAATTTTTTTAAGAAATTCTCTCTTACTTCACTTAGATTATTTTGAGGGAAAGAAATACTATGCTCATGTTCTTCACTTATATTTGTTTGAGCTTATTAAAAGCAACATATGAAATTAGTCCCAAAGTGATAGATATCCAAGGAGGATATAATAAAAACTTTCATGAAGATAATTGTTAAAATAAACTTGGTTATTTGTAATGGTTTTGAGATATGACGATATGGTATGTGAGTCATGTTCATGAGTAATTATGCTTTAGTGAGAATATTGGTGTTGAGGTTTGTGATTCCCTATGCAAGCACGAAAGTCAATAGTTATGCAATGAAATTACATCCTACTTGTGTTGCATTATTTGTTGTTATTTATGCTTAATGCTCGCTTATGAGATTTTTTGTTTCTTGGTTGGACGCTTCTCAATCTTTTTGCTAGCCTTCATTTGCACTAAGTATGATCATTACTTGTGCATCCAAAACCCTTTAAACCAGTTTTGCCATATGAGTCCACTATATCTACCTATATGCGGTATTTCTGTGCTGATCTAAGCAAATTTTCATGTGCCATCTCTAATTTTCAAAATAAATTTCTCTTTTGTGTGCTCGTACCGCTCGTGAGGCAGTGAGGGGTGGCCGATATTTTCCATGCTAGATGTGTTATTCTCAAGATGAGTGTTTATTCACTTGTCATTGCACAAGAGTATGACAAAGGTATTAGGGATGCCCAGTCCCGAAATGAAAAATGAATTTACTTTATGTTGTCAAATAATAAATTCCTTGGAAAGTGTTGGTATGGAGGGCACCCATGGATACTGTTATCCATGGAAAGTGAAAGTATGGTGGAAAAAGGAATAAACTTTATTTTCTGTTTGGGAACCGCCTGATATATCTAGCATGGAAAGTGATGGGAACTCTAAGTCGTTTTCGTTGGTGGGAAAAGTATGCCTCCCAAAATGTTTTTATCTCTCAATTTTTGCTTTGAGCTCTGGCACCTCTACAAATCTCTACTTCCCTCCGCGAAGGGCCTTCTTTTACTTTATGCAATTTTTATTTTTTTACTTGAGTCTCCATCTTCTCTTATAAAGCACCAACTAAGGGGCATTATGTCGTACTTGAGCATTGGGTATAGTTAGTATTCGGGTGTGTTTCATGAATGGATCAATGATTGAGCATAATGGGCTAAGGATAATTTGCTTTAGCGTTGATATTTTGAAAGACGTGGTTGCTTGTTGATATGCTTGAGTATTAAAGTCTTCATGTCGAAACTAGACTATTGCTTTGAACCATATAAAGGTCCAAATGTCCATGCTACAAAGAAAAAATATATGTGATGAACATGTTAGGCATCATTCCACATCAAAAATTCGGTTTTTATCATTTACCTACTCGAGGACGAGCATGAATTAAGCTTGGGGATGCTGATATGTCTCCAACGTATCTATATTTTTTATTGTTCCATGCTGTTATATTATCATTCTTGGATGTTTTACAATCATTTTATATCATTTTTTTGGTACTAACCTATTGACATAGTGCCCAGTGCCAGTTGCTGTTTTCTGCTTGTTTTGTACATCGCAGGAAATCAATACCAAACAGAGTCCAAACACATCGAAACTTTTTGTGGATTTTTTTGGACCAGAAGACACAAGATGGACCAAAGAAATACCAGAGGGGTTCCCCGAGGGGGGCACAACCATCCAGGGCACGCTTGGGCCCCACGCGTGCCCAGGTGGGTTATGCCCACCTCGGTGGCCTCCCGCACCGCCTCTTTGATCTATAAATACCCCAATATTCCAGAAACCCTAGGGGAGTCGACGAAAATCAATTCCAGCCGCCGCAAGTTCCAGAAAACACCAGATCCAACCTAGACACCATCGCAGAGGGGTTCATCATGTCCATTGGTGCCTCTCCGATGATGCGTGAGTAGTTCATTGTAGACCTACGTGTCCGTAGTTAGTAGCTAGATGGCTTACTCTCTCTCATTTGATTTTCAATACAATGGTCTCTTGGAGATCCATATGATGTAACTCTTTTTGCTGTGTGTTTGTTGGGATCCGATGAACTTTGAGTTTATGATCAGATATATGTTTTTATCTATGAAAGTTATTTGAGTCTTCTTTGATCTCTTATATGCATGATTACTTATAGCCTCGTATTTCTCCTCTGATATTTGGGTTTTGTTTGGCCAACTTGATCTATTTATCTTGTAATGGGAAGAGGTGTCCTGTGATGGGTTCGGTCTTACGGTGCTTGATCCCAGTGATAGAAGGGAAACCGACACGTATGTATCATTGCTATTAAGGATAGCAAGATGGAGTCTATTTCTACATAAATAGATCTTGTCTACATCATGTCATCGTTCTTATTGCATTACTCCATTTTTCTATGGACTTAATACACTAGATGCATGTTGGATAGCAGTCGATGTGTGGAGTAATAGTAGTAGATGCAGGCAGGAGTCGGTCTACTAATCTTGGACATGATGCCTATATAATGGTCATTGCCTGGATATCGTCATGAGTATTTGAAGTTCTATCAATTGCCCAACAGTAATTGTTTTCCCACCGTTTGCTATTTTTCTCAAGAGAAGCCACTAGTGAAACCTATGTCTCATAACTAAGTGAAATACCTACCATTGTTGTGCTGCATCATCCCTTCCTCTTTGGGGAAATACCGGTGTAGTTGAGGAAAACTTCACATACCTGACATCATGATGTAATGTTAAGTCATTTCTTTCTGTACAATGTCGCTGAATTTTCAAGGTGATGATGGCATTTTATTTTAGTTGAACTGCACAAATATGCTTAACAGAAGAGGAGAAGTTAGGAATGGTTTAGTTTTTAAGAAAATACTATGTATGCCTTCCTGACATCAGCCGTTGTTGCCTTAGTTATTCCTTCAAACAGGTGGTTAGAAACAGTCTTGCTACCTTTTCCCATTAAGAAATTGGAATGCTTATATTTGTGAGTCTATGCTTCAACTAGTGCCACCTTTATAGTAATCACACTTTCAATATCTATGCAAATAGGGATGCTCGATTTTAGTGGAACTGCACAAAAAGTTCAAATGGTTCAACATTAGGAGCATGTTTTCTTCCAAACCGTTATATCCAATTGGCGGCACTATGAGCTATTCATTACGAAGGTACATGGTTTGCTACTATCTTGCTACTTTTTTTGTACTGTCATTAGATAGTAATATTAGTGGTTTGCATGTGAATTTATTGGCAGGGTGGACCTACATTGGAGGTGCAAGACATGATTCAATGATTGGATGCTCAATTTCGGTTGTATCGATTTCACCTCTTCCATCACTGAGAACATGGATATCATTGGTCTGATGAAGAATAGGCGCTATGTTTCTGCTTTGTACCAGCAAATCAATTCAGTACGAAATTGTCCATGGCAAAACATGACAGTATCAAATTGTCTAGTGCAAAACATGACAGATGCTAAGCGGAAGAGACGTGTTTAAACCAAAAATACAAGGTGGGGTATATGCTTACTAGCTGCTTGATATTTGTGCAGACAGATGTTTGCCCCTTGCTATTTAGCAAACAAACAAAGTGACCGCAATTTTGGTGGAACTGCACAAGAGAATAGTATAGTCACTCCGTGCAGTGGCATTTGAAAATAGACACACAAAGATTGATTGTCACTTCATGGACTGCACAAAAGTAGTACTGTACTATTTATTAGCCAACACTAGGTTCTTCATTGCTTTGTTCTGGTTATACAATGGGCATCATTTTTCCTAAGTTGAAGTTTGTATTCCGAAAATAGTCTCGTCGTGTGATCGAGAGAAGACCAAATCATATTGCAGTGGATGTTCCTCCATCATGTGTTGTTCATTCTCATGGTTCCAGCTGTTGGTGAAACCACTTATGTTTGCAAGAGGAATTGTAGACTTCACAAACAAATTTGTCTTTCACTCTGTACTGAGTGTTGGCCCAGAGAAGCATCCACGTTAGTAGGAAGAATAGATGTTTTTTCTAGATCTTTGCTTTTGGAGCTACAAATTTGTATATGATTTGTGAATCATTGAGATGCATTAACATGTTGATCTTATGTATGGGCATCATACTAGTTGGTTGAGAATTTGGGCTACTAATGTGAACATATTACAATGCCAGGCCTGTGAGTCTCGTGTGAACATTTTGAACGGATCGGCTCTTACTACTGTGCACAGCATGATCCTTATTTCTGTCTTCTCAGTGTTTACAAGTTACTAGCAGTACCTTATTTCTGTCCGCTCAGTGTTTACAAGTTACTGATCGATCACTAGCTAGCCTACTAATACACTCCTGGAAGTTTTAGTTGCGACACAAGATCCAAAGGTGGCAGTTTTTTGAATAAAAATGCCTACCTCTAAAGAAATTGACAAGCTTTTCTCAAGAAAATGCCATGCGAATCTGAAGAAGCTGCCAGCAAAAACGTTCGCAAATGCCTTATCTCCCAGCGAATGTTCATTAGCTAATGCGATCCTACACGTACACTATCTGACCTACTCGATCCTACACGGATAAATAGCGGATCACACACGTACTACCTCCTTTCCGGTTTGCAGGGCTCAATTCAAAAATCTCACCAACGAAGGTAGATGATGAGTGGTGGAATAATTTTTGACAAGGAGGGGGTACCTCATCTGGATAATTTGAGTGCACTCATGATGCAGAGCATCCCACAATCATCCCCATGGACGTATCTACATCTCCCATGACACCGCTTGGACCAATGACAAGAGCTCAAGCAAAGGCTATCAAGGATAAGGTGAACTCGCTCCTCTCCGAACTTCCACTTTCTACTTATGAGACATGGCTAATACCTCATGCGGAGACCCTATATGTGATCAGGTATTTGGAGGGAAGCCACGGATCAGCTGCACCCAACGGACAAGACAGTGAGGACACCAAGTTCAGTGGACAAAAAGGAGGACTGCTCGAAACTCCCAGTCATCGGACGACCGACGTCTCTCGGATGTCCGACGCCTGGAGGCTCCAACTGACCAGCCAAGTCCCAGCCCGCGCATGCTCCAGCGGCTGGATGACCGACGATGACCGGACGTCCGACACCTCCCAGCATGCGGACAACCGGCACCACCACACCCGAGCCAAAACATCGGAAGAATGGAGACCTCCGGACGACCGACGGACTGGACGGTTGACCCCGACCGGACGACCGACAAGTCCTGACCAGAGCCAAAACATCGGAAGCCCGACCGGCATCGGACGTCCGGACCCTCGCGAGCCTTCGGACGACCGGTGACCGTCGGACGTCCGACGCCTGTATGCCCGTCCGCATGTTGGGCTGAAGCTCACTTACCCTTTCATCCACTAAGACTATAAATAGACCTCCCCCTCCCTCTTCCTAGGGTTAGCAATGTGATATCTCATATTTGAGATAGAGCTTTGCTCATCCACTTGGTTACTTCTCCTCGGAGCTCATGACCTCTTTGGAGAAGATCCCCCAAGCGGATTCAAACCCCTTTACAGGAAGACCCCCTCAAGACCTCCTCACAGAGAAGAACTACCGCCACTTGTATCGTCCTTTGTTGGATTCGGATCATGTATCTCTTCGTGTTTTGAGGATCTAGCATATGTGTGACTGGATCTTTGGTTGAGTGATTTCTCTTGTGTTTCCCCTCGTGTTCCCCTGGTTTTCCCCCTCATGTTCTTCATAGGATCCCCTCCAATCGTGAAAGATTGGGCATCTACGGTTCTACCCTACATCATCTTGGTATCATGAGCCACGCTGATAACGTATTTGGAGCCCCTACCCCGTGTTTTCTAGCTTGATTTTGTTTTGTTCTTCCCCAATTTCGAAAATCCCCACCAAAAATAACCCCAATTTTTATTTGTGATTTGTTGGTGTGATGAAGTTTTGTTGGATTTGATCCATGGATTTGCTTTGCCACGAGTGGATCTAGCTTTCCCCCATCATCTCCACCATTTCCATCCACAAAATTGCTCGAATTGGACCAAATTCGCCACCTCCATCGCGAAATCCCGAGTTCATCCCGTGCCCGAAATCGCCCAGGCACCGGACGACCGACAAACATCGGTCGTCCGACCACCATCGATCGTCCGACCATCCCTGGCGAAACTGAATATTTTCAGTTCCGTTCCCCCCTTGTTCCACCACCACTTCCGCATGTGCACTTGCATGCCACCACTGCTTTCCGCAACCTACCATCGCTCACCCATTTCGCACTCTGGCAAAATTTGACACGTTTTGGTCTTTGAGTTTTGAGCGGTTTCCGTTTCCCAATGTGTTTCGGCTACTTAGGGACGGTTCGACAATGACAACACCGCTGCTCATATTCATCAACGACATCGACCCCTACACAATTTTGACACCTCGACCGTAAGCAAGAACGGTAACCTCCATAACATCTTGGTATCGTGGTATCTTCTCATGGTACATTCCTTGCCATTGCATTGATAACCACCATAGCCCAATTTTGCCTTGCTTTCCCATCGAGACTAGCCTTTGAGTATTGCTGGCAACGTGACTTGTGCACATTAGTGATCATACTTCCCATAGCATACATACCATATCATCACGGTGCATATCTTGGTATCATCTTTTGCGTCACAAAGTTGTCATCGCATATACACAATTGCTATCTTGATTCGTGAAATTTTGCATGAGAAAAGAACTCAAAAGAGAAAGAGCCAAACAAGCTTTTAAGCAAAAGAGGAAGATAAGCAAAGAGCTTATAAGCAAGAACCATAGCATCATACAACATTAAGATTGTCATACTCGATCATCTTGGATCATACCATCGGAATACCATACATATAGCATACTTGGGATAGAGGTCATTGCATTTTTGCCTAGTAGGTTGTGCACAAGTTTCATATCCTCCTATTGTGCAATCGTGCTAGCGTCCCTCTAGCGTTGTGCAACAAGAGCATTTTCGTGGATTCCACATTTTGGCTCATTCCATGGTTGCACGACCCTGCTTATCTATTTGTGTGTGTGTGTTTCCATGTGCCATATCTTGCTATTGGTCTCTTGTTGCATTTGCAAATTTGTGAATCTTTTCCAACATTATTGAAGCTCACTAGCAATTGCATCAAATTTTGTGCCACCATTCTAACTGAGCTCCACCATAAGCTTGTACTTGTGTAGGTGTGAGAACCGACAAGAATTGGTACCAATTGTGCTATTTCCTTGTTACACATTTGAGTGATCATTGATCCATCTTCAACATCGGTCAAGGTACATTTGGTATTAGTTCTTCTCTTTCTCCCACTCACATATTTGCTTGGAATGATGGATAGGCCAAGTTCTTCTACCAACCCACTCTTCATCGAGCAAGACGATGACATGTCATCATATGTCACCAAGAGCCACCTCTTTGGTGCACAATGAGCTTTGCATCAAGAACAACAAGCAATGAGCGACCACATCGACAATCTCGCCACCGACTTGCAACTCTCCGAGCAACGAACAAGAGATTACTTCGACTACAAGCTCAACGCACACAAACAAGAGAACGATGCAAGAATGGACGAGATTCATGCCTTGTTGGTAAACCGCCATTCTACCACTTCATCCTACTCAAGACGGAGCCGCTCGAGTTGACACTCTGACAACGCCTGATACGTCTCCAACGTATCTATAATTTATGAAGCATTCATGCTATTTTATTATATGTTTTGAATGATTACGGGCTTTATTATACACTTTTATATTACTTTTGGGACTAACCTATTAACCGGAGGGCCAGCCCATATTGTTGTTTTATTACCTGTTTCAGTATTTCGAAGAAAAGGAATATCAAACGGAGTCTAAATGGAATGAAACCTTCAGGAGCATGATTTTTGGAACAAACATGATCCGGGAGACTTGGAGTACAAGCCAGGGAAGCTTCGAGGAGGCCAGGAGATAGGAGGGCGCGCCCACCCCCTGGGCGCGCCCCCTGTCTCATGGGCCCCTCAAGGCTCCCCCGACCGACTTCTTTCGCCTATATATTCCCTTATACCCCAAAACCATCGAATACGAAGATAGATCGGGAGTTCCGCCGCCGCAAGCCTCTGTAGCCACCAAAAACCTCTCAGGAGCCTATTCCGGCACCCTGCCGCAGGGGGGATCCTTCACCGGTGGCCATATTCATCATCCCGGCGCTCTCCATGACAAGGAGGGAGTAGTTCACCCTCGGGGATGAGGGTATGTACCAGTAGCTATGTGTTTGATCTCTCTCTCTCTCATGTTCTCTCTATGGCACGATCTTGATGTATTGCAAGCTTTGCTATTATAGTTGGATCTTATGATGTTTCTCCCCCCTCCACTCTCTTGTGATGAATGGAGTTTTCCTCTTGAAGTTATCTTATCGGATTGAGTCTCTAATGATTTGAGAACACTTGATGTATGTCTTGCCGTGTTTATCTATGGTGACAATGGGATATCACGTGATCCACTTGATGTATGTTTTGGTGATCAACTTGCAGGTTCCGCCCATGAACCTATGCATAGGGGTTGGCACACATTTTCGTCTTGACTCTCCGGTAGAAACTTTGGGGCACTCTTTGAAGTACTTTGTGTTGGTTGAATAGATAAATTTGAGATTGTGTGATGCATATCGTATAATCATGCCCACGGATACTTGAGGTGACAATGGAGTATCTAGGTGACATTAGGGTTTTGATTGATTTGTGTCTTAAGGTGTTATTCTAGTACGAACTCTTGAATAGATCGATCCGAAAGAATAACTTTGAGGTGGTTTCGTACCCTACCATAATCTCTTCATTTGTTCTCCGCTATTAGTGGCTTTGGAGTGACTCTTTGTTGCATGTTGAGGGATAGTTATATGATCCAGTTATGTTATTACTGTTGAGAGAACTTGCACTAGTGAAAGTATGAATGCTATGCCTTATTTTCTACCATTGCAATACCATTTATGCTCACTTTTATCATTAGTTACCTTGCTGTTTTTATATTTTCAGATTACAAAAACCTATATCTACCATCCATATTGCACTTGTATCACCATCTCTTCGCCGAACTAGTGCACCTATACAACTTGCCATTGTATTGGGTGTGTTGGGGACACAAGAGACTCCTTGTTATTTGGTTGCAAGGTTGTTTGAGAGAGACCATCTTCATCCTACGCCTCCCACGGATTGATAAACCTTAGGCCATCCTCTTGAGGGAAATTTGTTATTGTCCTACAAACCTCTGCACTTGGAGGCCCAACCATGTTTACAAGAAGAAGGTTGCATAGTAGACATCAAGCTCTTTTCTGGCGCCGTTGCCGGGGAGGTGAGTGCTTGAAGGTATATCTTTAGATCTTGCAATCGAATCTTTTTGTTTCTTGTTTTATCACTAGTTTAGTTTATAAAAGAAAAACTACAAAAAAATGGAGTTAAGCTTGTCTCATACGCTTCATCTTTTTAATATCTTTCGTGAGTATGATGGAAAGGAAAATTGTGCTCAAGTGCTAGAATAAGAATGCATTAAAATGCTTGGTACTAAATCTTTGAATGATGAGCATGATTGCAGTGTTGTTAGTATGAACTCTTTGAATATCCATAGTACTAATGATGATTGCACTAGTTATGATGAAAATATCTCTTATAAGATGTCGATTTTTGTGGAGTAGATTGGATTTGCAAGTACACACCAAATAGGGAAAATAGATATTGCAAGAGGCTTAAGTATTTAGAAACTAAAGGGTTGCAAGAAAGTCTTGATGATTGTGCTGAAAAATTCAATATTTTTTGCGCTCCTTGTGAACTTTGCAATGAATGTGGTCATTTACATCTCCAATGCAAATTGTTTCATGATCAAATTGTGTCCAAAAATTGTGATAACTTGATTACCCTTGAGCATCATAAAGAGTTTAGTCTTCTTTTTGGGTATGAAGAAATGAAACGTATAACTGAGGGTATTCCAAAATTTAATCTTGATAGATGTCTTGATTTTGATCTAGGGAAGATTTATTTGTATTGTGCGGTGAATTGCGTTGAAAATCCTTATATTTTCAATTACCTAAAGAAAAGAAAGCAATTAGAAGATGAAGAGAATACTAATGAAAGGGAAGAGAGTTCCCAATATCCTCCTATTATTTCTTATGATGAATCAGGTAACAAGGAGGAGCTTTCTATTCAACCAATCTCATCAATAAGGAGCTCGGAGAAGAAGGTTGAACCCACACATCATGTGAAGAAGAAAAAGAAAAGAAGGAGCAACAAAGGTAAAAAGGTATCCCTCCCAAATGATGTTGCTCCTACTACTCATTGTGATGATGATAATTGTTGTACTATTGGTGCTATCCATACTATTAATGATGAGAGTGATTATGCTTATGATATGAAAAGGCCCAAGCTTGGGGAAGCTATGTTTGATGAGGATGACATATTTGAGAATATATTTGCTGAAATTAATGTTTATCCCAAGCTTGGGGATGCTATGTTTAATGAAGATTATATTTTTAGTCTCCCAAGTTTTGATATGCAAAGTTGTTATGATGATAGCATGCCTCTTACCTATGATGATTGTATTGATGAAAGTGGGTTCGGAAGAGTGTCAACTTTAGGAAGTAGTGATCCCACTATTTTGGAGGATGTTGAATCTTATTGTGATGAATATGAAAGTGGATTTGGAAGAGTGTCAACTTTATTTAGTGATGATTCCACTATCTTGGAAGAGGTTTCAATCGATTATGATGAGAACAAAGTTGCTACTTATGATGATTATTGTGATGAAACTTATGCTATAAAAAGTAGTGATGATTATATTTATAAAACTTGTCATGATTATGATTACCCTTTTTCTGAACAATGGAAACAATTTATAGTATTCAGGTCTCTTATGATACTCCCACTATTCTGAATAAGAAGAATTTTGCTTATGTGGAGAGTAGTAAATTTTCTATGCTTGTAGATCATGAAAAGAATGCTTTAGGTGCTGGTTATATTGTTGAATTCATTCATGATGCTACTGAAAATTATTATGAGGGAGGAATACATGCTTGTAGGAATTGCAATAATGTCAAGTTCCCTCTCTATGTGTTGAAAATCTTGAAGTTATGCTTGTTTAGCCTTCCTATCCTAGTTGATTATTGTTCTCATAAGTTGTTTGCTCACAAAATCCCTATGCATAGTAAGTGGGTTAGACTTAAATGTGCTAGTCATATGCTTCATGATGCTCCTGTTATGTTTCAATTCTTATCTTTTATGTGAGCATCATTGTCATCATCATGCCTAGCTAGAAAGGCACTGAAGAAAAACGCTTGTTGGGAGACGACCCAATACTTACCCTTACTGTTTTTGTGTGTTCACATGATTATGCTATTGTAGTAATCATGTTTTATAGCTTTTGTTTCAATAAAGTGCCAAGTAAGACCTTTAGGATAGCTTACGGTAATAGTTGTGTTGATCCTGCTAAAAATCAGAAACTTTTGCACAAGTAAATTAGTTTTGTTAATTCACAGAAACGTGATTCTGATCTGATTCTTTTTTCTCTGGATTGTTGCACCAATTTCCAGGGACTTCCTAATTTGGAAGGATTTTTGGAGTTAAATAAGTATACGTTTGATACAGATTACTACAGACTGTTCTGTTTTTAACAGATTCTGTTTTCTATGTGTTGTTTGCTTATTTTGATGAATCTATGAGTAGTATCGAAGGGTATGAACCATAGATAAGTTGGAATACAGTAGATATTACACCAATATGAATTTAGAATGATTTCATTACAGTACCTAAGTGGTGGTTTTATTTTCTTATACTAACGGAGCTTACGAGTTTTCTGTTGAGTTTTGTGTTATGAAGTTTTCAAGTTTTGGGTAAAGATTCGATGGACTATGGAATAAGGAGTGTGCCGGGGGAATCTGCCCGCCGCGGACACCTATGGGGCCGGGGCCCCTTGTCTGAGCGGTACGAGGGCGGAGGGAGCACAGAGAGCAGATCGTAGCGAGCACGCGGGCGGATTTTTACCCAGCTTCGGAGCTCTCCGGAGAGATAAAACTCCTACTGCTGCTTTGTGTTTTGTATTGAGCTCGGGAGCTAGGAGAGCTACGATAGCAGCTACACCGAGCGCGAGAGTTGTCAAGGGTCGAACCCCTTCTACGTGCGCATGGGCCTCCCTTTTATAGTTGGAAGGGGGCGCCAACAGGTGGCAGCGTAGGAGAAAGGGGTAAAAATGTAAAAGAGGTGGTAGTTGGAACAGTGCGGGAACAGTGAAGCTACAGTGCATGAACAGTGGTCGCTACCTACTTTGACAGTGGGGGACAAGGGCATTTAATGCCCGTCGCCGTCGACCCCAAAAGCTCCCGCCCTTGCGTCTCCGTCTGCCACGGCGATGGATTCACCACCGTGAAGTGCCACCGTGTCCCCCAGGCTGCACAGCCATCCGCCACGCGTCCCTGGAAAGGCCCAGGCGGCGCCAGGCCGATGAGCTGGAGCGCAGGCACACAGCGCAATCCTCCCGGCAAGCACCTTGCCGGGGTCTTGACCTTGCCGGGCCCGGGAGCTTGTCGGGCTCTGTAACTTGTCGCTCCCCGGGCCCTCGCCGGGACGCATATAGCGCCGAGGCGTGTCTTCTATGATGTAATCTTCTAGTCTTCCTGGCGAGCTCCTCTTGCCAGGGCCTTGCGTGAGTGATGTAATCTTGAGCCTGGAACGGCCTTCCCGGCAAGCTCCGCTTGCCGGGGTCTCGATCTTCTGTCTTGTATACTTTGTCTTTGAATGGCTTGATATGGAGCATGAAGGTCTTTGGCGAGCACGTGGTAAATCCTGCCGCGGGGAGCTGCAACCGCCCGTGCACAAGTTGGGGTACTGAGGTACCCCTACCTTAGTACACCGACAGGAGCCCCCGGGCCTGGGCCACACACGGTGCCGAGCGCTGTTGGGCCAGCCCAAAAAGCAGACGGCACACGCGCCCACGGCCTGGCGCGAATCCACTTCAAGATTCGCCGCGCATCCCCCACGCAACGGCACGCGTCGATTGCGGCGTCGTGGATGGGACGTGCCCACGTTTTTAATGGGAAGAGCGGAACGCCCCACTTCCCCATAAAACAGAGGAAGCAGGGCGGTTCCTCCTTCGCTTTCATTGCATCTTCTTCCTCCTCTAGAGATCCCTTTGCGCTCCGCCTCCGCATCTCTTCCTCTGTCTCTTGCGTCTGCGCGCCGCCGACTCTTCGTCCTCCTTCCCTCGCCGCCTCGCCATGGCCCGAAGACCGGAAGGGAAGGCGGAGAAGACCAAGAAGGAGAAATTGAGCAGGCGTGGCTTCGCCTCGCCGCGAAGCGAACGTCGTTTTCTCGCATGCGGCTTAGCGCTGGAACTCTGGAACAAATATTACCTGTTCGGGCCAAGAAGACCAAGGCGCATCCTCGACCAGAGCTCATCCGCCGCCACCATGGACAACTATCCCGGCGGGTACTATTTCTTCGCAGCCTTCTTCCACTGCGGTCTTTGCCCTCCTTATTCTGAATTCTTCTGTGACGTCATGCACACCTACGGCTTCCATCTCCTTGACTTCACCCCCAACGCCATCCTCACAATGGCGGTTTTCGCACACATGTGCGAAAACTTCATAGGAATACACCCAAACGTAGCGCTGTTTAGGCACTTCTTCACACCTAGAGCAGTAGGCGCGGGCGCCTCTCCGGAGGAATTTCTTGGGTTTTTCGTGCACAAGAAGGAGTGTTACTTGCCGGGAGCTCATGCAAGTGGGAAGAGTGGCGTCTTGACCGGTGTTGATCGTTGAAGACGAGCCACAGCCCTTCACCGCGCGCGCACAACTCAACTCCTATCGCGGCGCGGCAGGATCGGAGCGAGCTGGATCCGGACGACGCCAAGCTCAACGCCGCCTCATCAGATTCTTCGCCTTCGAGCAGCAAAGCTGTCCGCTGTAGAGGTAGGCGAGATTTCTCCGCCGCGACGCCCTCTCCAAGACAGAAAAGGCCGCCTGGGAGTACGGGCGCGCAGGGATATAATGAGGCTGCGCCCGGCTGAACTTCAACTTCACGACGCTGAGTGAAGGGGATGGTCCGGAACTTTAAATATGACCCGCCCATCCAGAGTGGTTCAGACCTCCCGGGAGTGGTGCCCTCTGCAACAAAGACAGCTCGGGATCGTCTTTGCGCCATGATGCCCGCGTGTGATTCGCCGGCGTGGACCGCACGTGGATTGCGCCCGATCCATCAATCATCTCGCTTCTTCGACAACCTTGAGGAGGTGGCGAAGAACAAGGATGACATCAAGGAGCATACGCGACACCACCGACCAAGAGCTTGCATACATAGCTTCGGTGAAGAGGCTGCCGCAGCCGCAGCGCAGGGGAGTTTGGATATACGCCGAGGAGGCGTAAGCTGCGAATCGCCCCGCCAAGCGGAGGAGGCGGAGATCTGCAGATCATCGCAACTTCCTCCCGACGCGCTTGCCGGGTCCCCTTCGAGGCACTCCGGGATCTCGGAATCGCGGCCGAGGCAGCGGCAAGAGGTGGCGCTGCCGAGGGAACAGAGGCGCCGCAGGAAGCGAATGCGCCGGAGGGAGCGGAGACGCCAGAGGAAAAGGGGCCGCAGCGCAGGGCGCTGGGCCCAGCGAGCCAGCCGGCGAGGAGGAGGAGGAGGACGCCGAGGCCGCCGAGGACGCCGGCGGGTCCACGGATCTTTACGCCGACGACCTCTCCTCGCCGTGAGACCTCCCCACCCCGGCAAGCCCTAGGCGTTCTCCATCAAGCGCCTCCAAGGCGGCGACGGAAGCGAGGGCGCAGGCCCCCCGGCAACAACCAGCTTGCCGGGCAGCGCAAACTTCCCGGGGAAGCCAAGCTGCGCCGAGGACCGCCAAGCGCCCGAGGAGTCTTCGCCTCCCGCTCCTCGCGCCGACGCGCCCTGTGTGGAGTATGACTTCTCCGCCTTGAGCGAAGACGACGAGGAGGAACAGGAGTAAGCATCCGAGATCTTCATCTTCTCAAATTCACCGATTATTGTTGAAGCTAATCTTGTTTCTTGCTTTGATCTCAGGACCTTGGCCCAGCGCGCGAAGAGGGCCAAGGTGCCCGTGGTCGAAGTCGCGGACGACTCGCCCGCTGCGGCGACCGGGGATGTGCCGGATCCAAGCTTGCCGGACCCGAGCGCCGCTCCGAGGAGCAGTCCCAGCGCAGCCCCCAACAGAAGTCCTGGTTCAGACTTTCGCCACGGGCGTGTTTGAAGATCTTGGTCTTGTACTAATGCCTTGATGTTTTTGTCTTGACTTGTGCAGAGGTGGAGCCACAGCGGCAGGAGCGTCCGGAGGTCACCCCCGAGGAGCCGCAGGCCCCGCCGTCCCCGCCAAGGCTGAACTCCCCGGCAAGGGAGAGCACTCCGCCAAGGGCGGGTACTCCGCCAAGGGCGAGTACCCCGCCAAGAGCGAGCAGCCCGGCGAGGGTGGCCACTCCGCCAAGGCAGAGCCCCCCGGCGAAGGAGCCCGCCGCTGACGACGTCCGCCAAGGTAGGTTCTGCAACTTTGTCTTCTCGGCGTTGTCTCTTTTTGGATATTTGCTTGAACTTCTTTTGCTTTTTCTTCTTCTTCTAGACTCTCCTCCCCCCGAGCAGATGGAGACGGAATTCGTCATTGTCGAGGAGGAGGAGGGCGCGCAGGGCGGCGGCAGCGGCGCCCCTGTCGCCGAGGACACGGCGGAAGCCGCCGGGCCAGATGCGCCAGAGACGCCTCCGGCTGCGGGCGCAGCGGCCGGGAGGAGGAGGGCGACTGCACCGCCGACCCGAGGCGGCGGGAGCATCAAGTGCTGCGCGGTCGCCGACCCTCCGCGGAGAGGAGCAGTCACTACTACTTGAAAGCCCCCAACGGCGTCTTCATCCAGGTGCCGTGGGGCTCTTCGTCGCGAGCTCCCGCGGAGGGCGAGGCCTTTGATGGGGAGGTCCTCGCCTCCGCGGGCTTGAAGATCGTCGAGGGGCCCGGCGGGAGCGACGGGCCCGAGGAGGAGAAGCTGCTTCACCAGCTCCTGGCCCTTTACCGGGCCAGGCAGGCGAAGCTCGCTTCCCGGGAGGCCCTCGCCGCCAAGGCCGCCGAGGAGATGGAGAAGCGTGCGGCGGAGCTCAGCGCCGCCAACCAGGCTGCTCTCCGCGAGGTGGCGGAGAAGCGTGAGCGACTCGCCGGGGAGTATGAAGAGTGGTTGCTGGAGAAGGCCGAGGCCGAAGAGCAGCAGCGGCTCGCCGGGGTGGAGCTGTCCCAGCGAGAAGGAGAACTCGCCCAGCGGAAGGTCAACCTCGACTCCCACGAGGAAGACCTTGCCGCTCGGGAATAGGCCCTTGGCGGGGAACTGAAGGAGGCGAAAGCCGCCGCAGCTGCCGCGGAGACCGCCAAGGAGGAGCTTGCCGCCAAGGTCGCGCAGCTGGAGGAGTTGCTGAAGGCGAGCGAGGAGAAGGTCGCCGCGCTCAACACGGAGCGCGAGAAGGACGCCCACACCAACTTGGAACTCCAGGTGTGTCTTTCCAAGAAAGGCGACGAGTTGAAGGCCGCCAAGGACTCCATCGAGGATCTTGAGCTGAAAGTCTCGCGCTGCGGATTCGCTGACGCCGCCGGGATCGGGAGACCAAGTTGAAGGAGGAGCTCGCGAGGAGCGAGCTTTGTGGACAGCACCAACAAAGCAGCCGAGCACTTCCACCGCACTGCCGAGGTATGGACCAAGACTTGTATCTTGTGCGTCCGATATTGACCAGAGCTCTTTGGCGCTGAAGTTGGAGCATCTCATCTACTCCCGGATCCAAATCTCGCCACAGCGCCAAGCTCACCTCTTCTTCGGGGATCGCGCGGCCCTTGCAAATCATGGAAGAAGATCCTCACAAGAACTCGCCGAGGAGACTCGCCGGCTGTGCACGGGAACCATGGAGCGTGTCGACGAAGATCGATACCGCAACCCCGCATAAACCTCACTAACGTTCTTCGCAGCTTGCCACCGACGCGAACATGGAGGCTCAAGGAGCAGGTCGCCCACATCATTGCTAAAGTGAACAAGATCTCTGTGGAGGAGGGCCACCGCAGAGACTAGGCCTCCTTTCTCTTTTTTGTCGCTGCATAGGGTGTTATGAACTCATTAGTCCTTGCGACAAGTTATTCCTCGAAGATATTATCTTTATTTTGATCAATAGATGCAGGTTATCTCCTTGTTCGATCCTCAACTTTGTATGCTTCAACCCTCGCTTCTAGGGAACTTGCGGCAAGGGCCCTTGCCGCGAGCGCCGAGTGCTGAACTCAAGCAGCCTGCCGGGCTAAGATCTTACCGCAAGCAACCTTGCATGCTGGTAGTCGCAACGCTTAGCTTGCCGAGCGGACTCGAAAACTAAACAAGGG
Source organism: Aegilops speltoides (assembly GCA_021437245.1). NCBI lineage: Eukaryota > Viridiplantae > Streptophyta > Magnoliopsida > Poales > Poaceae > Aegilops > Aegilops speltoides. Next base: position 352,690,378 of record CM038147.1, read on the forward strand.
CGCGATTCTTGTCGCAGCTCACTTAAATCGCTGAGCGTGCTCGAAAACAAGGTAAGGGTGCGGCTATCCACGGTAGGTTCCTCCGCGCATGGTTTTCCATACAAAGTGTGGTTGTTCAAGGAAGGCAACTTAAAATTTAAAATTTTGAACTGCTCAAATTCTAATAACTTAGCTTTATCTGATCTCATGCGTTCTCCGCAAGCTTCTCTTTCTTGAACAGCACTTGGTTCATCCTCCATTTCCTTCCCCGCAAACTTGTGCGCGAGGAACGCTCCTTCCGCTTAAGAGTTAAGGAAAGAGAAGAGGGAAACAAGTATATGGCCTTTCGCGTGCTATTGTTATCGGATATGTGTGTCGCACAAAAGATGCCAAATAACACATGCAAATAGCAAAGAAAAGCATGGAAAAGGCAACTAGCGCAAAACACGTAAACTTTATCGATGCACGGGTCTCATACCGCTTTGTACAAAGGGTTGTATGCAACAATGCAAAGCTTTGTACAAAAGGTGGTTGCCGAGCGGATCACGGCAACCGCGCCTTATGGGTAAAACTTGCGAAGATGCTCTATGTTCCGTGAGTTGCTCACCGGTAGGCCTTCTTCGTCTCGAGGCGACAGCGCCGGCCTCGTGACTTGTCTCACCCGATAAGGGCCTTCCCACTTCAAGCGCCAACTTGTTGGAATTCTTGGCGACCAACACGCCAAGAACAAGGTCGCCTTCCTCGAGACTCTCGGCTTTGACCTTGCGGCTATGGTAGCGGCGCAAGGCCTGCTGGTATCGAGCAGCTCGTCAGAGCTCGAGACGCCCCTCCTCAAGGAGCAATGCATCATCTTGTCGCAGCTTGCTCTTGCTCGAGCTCATCATAAGCGAGCACTCGAGGAGATCCGTATACGAAGTTCCGTGGGGATAACGCCTCGCCCATAGACTAGAGCAAAAGGTGTCCGTCCGTGGCTCGACGGTGTCGCTCGATTGACCAAAGAGCCGCCGTAGCTCCTCTATCCAATTTCTTCCGCACCTCGCAGCCTCGTCGAAAGTTCTTGTCTTGAGTTCACAAGAGCACTTCAAGATTAGCCCTCTCCGCTGACCGCTGCTTCTCGGGTGAGCAATGAAGCGAAACAGACCTTGGCGCCAAGGTCTTGGACGATCGCATGAAGGTGCGATTAGTGAATTGTGTACCGTTGTCGGTGATAATCCCGTTAGGGATCCCAAACGGCACACAATCGACCAAGAACTTGACCGCTGATTGTCTTGTCACCTTTCTCACTGCTCCACTTCGCCACTTTGTGAACTTGTCGATTGCTACGCATAAGTACTCAAAGCCCCGACGGCACGGGGAAGGGGCCGAGGATATCGAGCCCCTGCATCGAGAAGGGCCAGGACAAAGGGATTGTTTGGAGAGCTTGAGCCGGTGATGAATCTGCTTTGCATGGAACTCGCACGCTTCACACTTGGTTACTAGTGCGCTTGCATCTTGAGGGCTTCTTGCCAAAGAACCCTTGCCGAAAGCTTTCCGACAAGCGCCCTTCTTGCGCCAATGTGGTGGCCGATATGCCTCCGTGTATTTCGCCAACAGCTTCGGCCCATCTTCCCGGAGATGCACTTCACCGACACCATTGAGCCTCTTCCAGACAGCTCGTTATCCACTTAACCGGTACATACTTGACCGTCTGGTTATCTTCTATCTCTTCCGGGTTGTCGGAAGTTCTCCGCTTTGCAAAAACGGACGATCTATCATACCATGCCGGAGCTTGGGGCTCAACGGCAAGGACTAAAGGCATGAGAGCCGCCAAGGAACCTCAGCTTCTACGGCAAGAACCCCGGCTCGCCGGGCTGAAGGTCCTCGGCAAGCTCGCCGGGCGAGGCTTGTCGGGAACACTTGTTTCAATCAGATAGATCCGAGGATCCGCAGGAGCAAACTGTTCCTCGCCGCTCGTCGTTGATCTTGGGGACCTTGGCGGCGGTCTCGTGGAGGCTCGCCGCAAGTAGTCGCCGGAGACCAACTTTCTTCTTGGACTGCCCAATTGATGGTGTGACGGATGGTTGAGTCAGCTTGAGCAAGAAGGTCCCCGGTTCCACAGTAACTTCATCAAGCACACTTTGAAAGGCCATCTGCGATTTCATTTTGAGCTCTCGGGCGTGCTCCATCTCGCAAACCTTCAAAGCGCCTCAAGCTTCCTCACTTCATCGACATAAGCCTCCATCAAAGGGCTCGATAGCTCTTGTTAACTTGCCGACCACCAATCGAGAATCTCCCCGCACAATCAACTTCCCGATCCCAAGTTCGCCGCAATCCGAGGCCGGCGAGCAAACCTTCATATTCAGCGGTGTTGTTTGTCGCTTGTCCTTTGGGAAGTGCATCTGATAACATACTTGAGGTGCTCTCCGTGGGCGCGATGAGTACCACGCCGCACCGCGCCTTTGCAGCTTAAAAGGCACCATCAAAGTACATTACCCATTCACTTGTCGCTTCTTGTACGGGTGTTCTTGTTTCTTGGACTTCTTCATCGGGCGTTGGTCCATTCTGCTATAAATTCTGCCAAAGCTCGGCTCAGATGGTTGAAGTACTTTCAAACTTGAGTCCAAAGCTCGACAGTTCAGCGCCCACTCAACGATCCTGCCTGTTGCTTCGGGTTGTGCAATATCCTCTTCAGCGAAAGCGAGTGACCATCGTTATTTCGTGTGCTCGAAGTAATGGCGAGCTTTCTCGAGGCCATGAGCAGGCCGAAAGCAACTTTTGCACACCGTAGTATCTTGATCTAGCCCCTGGAGAAGGGAACTTACAAAATACACTGGCGCTGCACCATCTTTTTCCGCACCTCATCCTGCTCTCACAGAGTTGTCCTTGTCGGGGCGGAGCTTGTCTGAGCAGCCCCGCTTGTCGCTGGGCTCACTTGCGGTGGTGTAGCCTCCTCGTCGGACTCCTCTCCGCTATTAACGCAGCACTAACCACCTGGTTGGTTGCCGCTAGGTACAGCAGCAACTTCTCCCGTGGTTTAGGTGCGACAAGTATTGGGGTGGAGGATAGGTACTGCTTCAAATCTGCAGCACGCCTCCGCTTCGAGTCCATTTCATGGGACCCGCCTTCTTCAAGATTTTGAAGAAAGGTAGGGCGCTGCTCGCAGACTTTGAAATGAACTCACCGAGGGCAGCCACACAGCCTGCAAGCCTTCTCGACATCCTTGACTCGCCTCGGGGCTTCGATCTGCTCAATGGCTTTAATCTTGTCGGGATTGGCTTCAATCCCCCTTTGTGACACAAAGAACCCGAGAAGTTTGCCGAGGGAACTCCAAAGACGCACTTCTCGGGTTCAACTTAAGTCAGATCTTGCAGTTCTCAAACGTCTCTTCCAAATCTTGAATCAGCGATCCTTGCTCTTGCTCTTCACCACGATATCATCCATGTAAGCCTCTACATTCCTGTGGATCTGTGGCTCAAAAGCAGTATACACTACCCTTGCAAATGTTGATCCTGCATTCTTCAATCCGAGTGGCATGCGTATGAAGCAATAAGTTACACATGGAGTGATAAAGGCAGTCTTCTCTTCATCCTCTTTGGCCATAAAGATCTGGTGATAGCCTGAGTATGCATCAAGAAAGCGAGTAGCTCACATCCAAAGAGTGGAGTCAACAATCTGTCAATGCGCCGCAAGGGAATGGATCCTGGGACATGCTTTATTCACATCGGTGAAGTCTATACACAGCCTCCATTTCCCATTGGCCTTGCGCGCGACGAATCGGGTTTGCTAACCACGCCGGATGGATCACACCTCTAACTAGGCCTCGCTGCCTCTAGCTTCTTGATTTCTTCGTTGATGAATTCTGGCGCCCACGGCTTGCTTCCTCACTTTTTGCTTGATGGGTCGCGATGAGGGCAAACAGCAAGCTTGTGCTCAATCACCTTCCGGGAACACCGGGATGTCGGATGGTTGCCATGCAAACACGCCGACATTCGCCCGCAGAAGGCAACGAAGCCGCTTCCTATTTGTCGTCAAGTGTGGCACCGATGGTGAAAGTTCCACCGCTGCCGCCCTCCTTGGCGGACACCTTCTTGGTTGCCGAGGAGCGCCATTCCTTTTACTCTTGCCGGTGGAGCTCGACGACGCCCTCGACGGCAGCGCAAAGACCAAGAGGTGCGGTTGCCGGAGTGGGCCCCGAGCACTTGCCGGCTTGGTCTTCGTCTTCTTCCCTCGGGAGCTTCAGCGCAAGTGTATTCTTTTCGGCCGCAGCTGCCGAGATCCCGTAGATCTTGTCGGCGCAGATAAGCGCATCCTTCTTGTCGCCGTGGGCGGTGATGACGCTTATCGCCCCGCATCTTGAGTACGCTAGTAAGCATAATGGGAAGCTGCCATGAACTTGGCGAGGGCAGATTTGCCGAGTATTCCATTGTATGGCAACGGAATGTCGGCGACGCCGAAAGTGATGCGCCTCGGTTCAAATTGAGCTCCCGCCAAAGGTCACCGGCAGAGTGATCTTTCCCTTGGGCTTGCTCCGCCTCGGTTGATTCCTTGAAAGAACCGGTCTCTTCGAGCTCGCCATCCGAATTTGGAGTTTCTTGATCACAGCAGAGGAGATTAAGTTCAGCCCGCCCCGCCGTCAACCAACATTTTGGTGACCTTGAGGTTGCGGATGGTGGGCTAAACCAGCATCGGCAGCACCCGACCGCGGTGGTGCGGTCGGGTGATCCTCAAGATCAAAAATGATGGGCGGTTGGACCATTTGAGGAGCTCGCGACTCCACGGGCGGCTCCGCTGCTTCACCTCACGCACCCACCGCTTTAGCTGGCGGTGGAGGTGTGCGAGAGGCGCCACCGCCGACGCACAGACCTCCGTGGCCTTCGGAACTCCTGCTCGCTGTTATCCTCATCCTCCATGTCTTCGCTGCCGTCCTCTTCATCCTTGTCGCGCCCCGGAGGTCGATCACCTTGCCGCTGCTTGGCCTTGTCGCGGCGCCTCCCCGCCATTGAACGGCCGCTTGCTCGGTTCTCCTCCGCCACCTTGGGCCTTCTCCTTGTCGCGCCTCAGATTAGCTTTTTGCTGCTCGACGAGATCATCGACGCGCTTGCGCTTGTAGAGATCGTGGCCCTTGGTGCGGTGGATTTGCAAGATTGCTTGCCGGAGCCGCCTCGCTTGTCGGCTTGCCGCACAGGGCAGGCTCCTTGCCGGAGCCGCCATCCTGTGTTTGCTTGGCGGAGCCTCCTTGCCGGACTTCTCGATGGCAAGCACCTCTTTCTTGTTCTTCTTTTGGTTGTTCCGCCGCCGTCTCTTCTTTATCGACGGCGTCGCCGCTATCGCTTCCTCCCCGTGCAAGATCCTCCCCGGGAGTCTCCTCCTCTTCCGCTACAGGCGCACTTATCGCCCGAGCATAGAGCTCGCCGACATCCCGAATCTTGGTCATCGCCATCTCTTCACGCATGCGGCGGTTGCGCGACGCTCGTGGAACGCTACTGATAACCGCGGGTGGACATCGTGGATGTTGTGGTGCACACGGTGAAGCGTTGATATACTTGCGCAGGATTCTCCTCCTTCGGGCTAAAATATGGAGATCGCTTCTCGGCCGTGGGGTTTGTGGCGCCGGTGAAGGCGCCAACAAACCGATGGCAAAGGTCTGCCCAAGAAGAAATGGAGTTTTCGGCAAGTGCATAAGCCAAGAACGAACGCTCGCTTAAGCACGAAGCGGAAGTAGTTCGCCGAATCTTCTCGTCGCGCCCGCAGCTCGCACCGCGATGGTGTAGACACCGAGGAATTCCGAGGGTGCGCTTGCCGTCGTATTTCTCCGATGCGTCGCCAGCTTGAAATTCTTCATGTTTGGGCCACCGACGCGCTTATAGCTCGCGGGTGAACGCAGGCAGCTCGCCACAGACGGCAAGTCGCTCGTTCACCGGCGCGCAGACGTCTGCGACAAAGTGTCCCCACTCTCTGGTCCGATTGTCGCCGAAGCTTTCGGCGGCGCCGATTGTGGTCCGAAGCGTCTTCTTATCGCCGGTCGTTGAGGACTGGCGTTGATCTCGACGAGCCTGTGGATCCGACGATGCCGTGGAGCCGCTGCCGGCGTTGTTCCGGCGGGCGGCGTTTTCGCTCACAAGGGGGGGAGTGCACGGTGGTTGCACCCGGGCGTCTTGTCGCCAGGCCTTTCGTCTTCTCGGCTTGCACGCGCCGCGAGGTCACCGGCTGCTGTGAAGGGTCGTTGTTGGCGGCGCGATCAGGCTCGATGGTAGCCCTCCGCCTTGCCTTGTCCGCCGCCGAGGAAAGTCGAGGAGCATTTGCGCCCTTGCGAGCGCTTCGCTGGAGTGGAGGGGAGCGGTGCGGCGGTGCGGGAGCGGATATGCTCGACTCCTAACAGCGTTAGAAGGAGCAGATCCTGCCCGGCGCCTTCGCTTTACTCGCGCCGGACGGTGGTCCAGAGCATCCCGCGAGCCTCCGGTGTGTCCTTGCCCAAAGATGCGGATACCACCTCCCGTGGTATGGCGCTGCCGGGTTGTCGTAGCCGAGATGGACGCGAATGTCCACGGAGACCGAGGCGCGGTCATCCGCCCTGCCCTGATCTCGTGGCGCCGCGAGTGTCTCGCCAATGACCATCTTTCCGACGGCGTCTCCTCCGCCCACCGCTGGCTCGGTGGCGGCGAAGAGACGCAGCTGGGTTGCAACCTCCAAGCCTTCTTCTTCGGGCCATGGCGAGTTGTTGATGAAGTTGCTGATGAAACTGGAGAGGTTGATGAAGAACGCGCCCGCGCGAACACCGGATCAGGTCCGCACAACCTCGACGCCCCCTGCCTGGCGCGCCAAAGATGCCGGGGGAATCTGCCCGCCGCGGACACCTATGGGGCCGGGGCCCCTTGTCTGAGCGGTACGAGGGCGGAGGGAGCACAGAGAGCAGATCGTAGCGAGCACGCGGGCGGATTTTTACCCAGCTTCGGAGCTCTCCGGAGAGATAAAACTCCTACTGCTGCTTTGTGTTTTGTATTGAGCTCGGGAGCTAGGAGAGCTACGATAGCAGCTACACCGAGCGCGAGAGTTGTCAAGGGTCGAACCCCTTCTACGTGCGCATGGGCCTCCCTTTTATAGTTGGAAGGGGGCGCCAACAGGTGGCAGCGTAGGAGAAAGGGGTAAAAATGTAAAAGAGGTGGTAGTTGGAACAGTGCGGGAACAGTGAAGCTACAGTGCATGAACAGTGGTCGCTACCTACTTTGACAGTGGGGGACAAGGGCATTTAATGCCCGTCGCCGTCGACCCCAAAAGCTCCCGCCTTTGCGTCTCCGTCGCCACGGCGATGGATTCACCACCGTGAAGTGCCACCGTGTCCCCAGTCGCACTGCCATCCGCCACGCGTCCTCGAAAGGCCCTGGCGGCACGCTGGGGCCGATGAGCCGAGCGCAGCACACAACAGAATCCTCCCGGCAAGCACCTTGCCGGGTCTTGACCTTGCGGCCCGGAGCTTGTCGGGCTCAGAACTTGTCGCTCCCGGGCCCTCGCCGGGGCGCATATAGCGCCGAGGCGTGTCTTCTATGATGTAATCTTCTAGTCTTCCGGCGAGCTCCTCTTGCTGGGCCTTGCGTGAGTGATGTAATCTTGAGCACGAGCGGCCTTCCGGAAGCTCCGCTTGCCGGGTCTCGATCTTCTGCCTTGTATACTTTGTCTTTGAATGGCTTGATATGGAGCATGAAGGTCTTTGGCGAGCACGTGGTAAATCCTGCCGCGGGGAGCTGCAACCGCCCGTGCACAAGTTGGGGTACTGAGGTACCCCTACCTTAGTACACCGACAGAGTGGCCAGAGCCTAAGCTTGGGGATGCCCAAGGCACCCCAAGATATTCAAGGATAACCAAAAGCCTAAGCTTGGGGATGCCCCGGAAGGCATCCCCTCCTTCGTCTTCTTCTATCGGTAACTTTACTTGGAGCTATATTTTTATTCACCACATGATATGTGTTTTGCTTGGAGTGTCATTTTCTCTTGCTAGTATTTGCTTGCTGTTATTTAGAATAATGTTTTGCATCTTTAGTTTCAATAAAAATGTCAAGGATAGCCTTTACCATGCTTATTTTGCTAGTATATATGTTGCTGTTTGAAAACAGAAAGTTTACCGTTGTTGCAAAAATTCCCTAGAAAAGTAAGAGAATGATATAATGTTGAACTTTTTTTGCATATTGAGCTATGATAAATATTCTACAGCATAGTATTTTTCTCATAATTTTTGGAGTTAGGGAAGTATTGATACTCTTGCATTCTTTACAGACAGTACTGTTTTGGCAGATTGCTGTTATGTTTGCGTTGTTTGCATATGTTTGCTTGTTTAATGATTCTATTTGAGGATAGGAGTATTAAATATGCAGAGACATTTAGTATGCAATGTTGAATAATAATTTTAGTGATTTGTTACAGTAGAAAATGATAAGGTTTTGCATTGGTTTATACTAACCTACCTCAAGAGTTCTTGTTGAGTTTGGTGTGGATGAAGCTTTTGATAAAAAGAAGAGAAACCATAATATGAGAGGAATTAAGGAGACACAAAAGTTCAAGCTTGGGGATGCCCAAGGCACCCCAAGACAATATTTCGAGAAGTCTCAAGCATCTAAGCTTGGGTATGCCTCGGTAGGCATCCCACCTTTCTTCTTCAACAATTATCAGTTAGTATCAGTTGAGCCTAAGTTTTTGCTTCTTCACATGAGTTGTGCTATCCTTGCAATGTCATTTTATTTTGTTTTGATTGCTGTTTGAATACAATACCAAGATCTGAAATTCTTTAATGAGAGAGAGTCTTCACATAGTTACATAATTATTTAGCTACTCATTGATCTTCACTTATATCTTGTTGGAGTAGTTTGTCATTTACTCGTGTGCTTCAATTATATCCTATGAGTAAATGGTTGAATGAGTTGAATGTCATAAATCTGAAATTATATATGTTTCAATTGCTTATCCCATGGGGAGTAATGACTTCACATCTAAGAAGTAGAGGTCGTAAATTTATTGAAGGTTAGCAAGCATTGTATTGGTCATTTGAACAATTCATGAAAGAATATTGAAGGAAGAGAGATTTCACATATAAATATACTATCTTAGACATCTTTTATAATTGTGAGCACTCATTAAGTATGACATGCTAAAGAGTTGATGTTGGACAAGGAAGACAACGTAATGGGTTATGTTTTCTCACATCTCAGTTAAAGTATATTGTCATGGATCATTCAAACATGTTGAGCTTGCCTTTCCCCCTCTTGCTACCCAAATTCCTTGCACCGAGTAGAGATACTACTTGTGCTTCCAAATATCCTTAAACCCAGTTTTGCCATGAGAGTCCACTATACCTACCTATGGATTGAGTAAGATCCTTCAAGTAAGTTGTCATCGGTGCAAGCAATAAAAATTGCTCTCTAGATATGTATGATCTATTAGTGTGAAGAAACTAAGCTTTATACGATCTTGTTATGGAAGCAATAAAAGCGACGAACTGAATAATAAAGGTCCATATACAAGTGGCAATATAAAGTGACGTTCTTTCGCATTAAGATCTTGTGCATCCAACCCTAAAAGCGCATGACAACCTCTGCTTCCCTGTGCGAAGGGCCTATCTTTTACTTTATGTCTTTTACTTTATGCAAGACTCAAGGTGATCTTCACCTTTCCTTTTTTTAATTTTATCCTTTGGCAAGCACCTCGTGTTGGGAAGATCCTGATATATATATCCAATTGGATGTAAGTTAGCATGAACTATTATTGTTGACATCACCCAAAGGTGAATACGTTGGGAGGCAACACTATAAGCCCCTATCTTTCTCAGTGTTCGATTAAAACTCCATAACCATAAGTATTGCGTGAGTGTTAGCAATTGTAGAAGACTATATGATAGTTGAGTATGTGGAGTTTGCTAAATCAAAGCTCTGACATAGACTCTTCCTGAAAATAAGATGAATTGCAATTGTTTGATGACTGAGAACATAGGTTGCTAGTTTTCAAGAAAGTTTATGGTCTATGCTTTAACATGTGAATTGCTTGTTACTTGTTCGTGAGAAGTTTTATGAGATGAACTACTGTTATGACATATAATCATGCTAGAAAAGGTGATTGAAATTATCATTGATCAAACTTGTGCACCTTCTAGCATTCACACTTCATAAATTCTTTCTTTTATCATTTACCTACTCGAGGATGAGCAGGAATTAAGCTTGGGGATGCTGATATGTCTCCAACGTATCTATAATTTATGAAGCATTCATGCTATTTTATTATCTGTTTTGAATGATTACGGGCTTTATTATACACTTTTATATTACTTTTGGGACTAACCTAGTTAACCGGAGGCCCAACCCATATTGTTGTTTTATTGCCTGTTTTAGTAATTCAAAGAAAAGGAATATCAAATGGAGTCCAAACAGAATGAAACCTTCGGGAGCGTGATTTTTGGAACGAACATGATCCGGGAGACTTGGAGTACAAGCCAGGGAAGCTTCGAGGAGGCCAGGAGATAGGAGGGCGCGCCCACCCCCTGGGCACGCCCCCCTGTCTCATGGGCCCCTTGAGGCTCCTCTGACCGACTTCTTTCGCCTATATATTCCCTTATACCCCAAAACCATCGAATACGAAGATAGATCGGGAGTTCCGCCACAGCAAGCCTCTATAGCCACCAAAAACATCTCGGGTGCCCGTTCCAGCACCCTGTTAGAGGGGGGATCCTTCACCGGTGGCCATCTTCATCATCCCGGCGCTCTCCATGAGGAGGAGGGAGTAGTTCACCCTCGGGGCTGAGGGTATGTACCAGTAGCTATGTGTTTGATCTCTCTCTCTCTCTCTCTCTCTCTCTCTCTCTCTCGTGTTCTCTGTAAGGCATGATCTTGATGTATCGTGAGCTTTGCTATTATAGTTGGATCTTATGATGTTTCTCCCCCCTCTACTCTCTTGTGATGAATTGAGTTTTCCTCTTGAAGTTATCTTATCGGATTGAGTCTTTAATAATTTGAGAACACTTGATGTATGTCTTGCCGTGTTTATCTGTGGTGACAATGGGATATCACGTGATCCACTTGATGTATGTTTTGGTGATCAACTTGCGGGTTCCGCCCATGAACCTATGCATACGGGTTGGCACACATTTTAGTCTTGACTCTTTGGTAGAAACTTTGGGATACTCTTTGAAGTACTTTGTGTTGGTTGGATAGATGAATCTGAGATTATGTGATGCATGTCATATAATCATGCCCACGGATACTTGAGGTGACAATGAAGCATCTAGGTGACATTAGGGTTTTGGTTGATTTGTGTCTTAAGGTGTTATTCTAGTACGAACTCTTGAATAGATCGATCCGAAAGAATAACATTGAGGTGGTTTCGTACCCTACCATAATCTCTTCATTTGTTCTCCGCTATTAGTGGCTTTGGAGTGACTCTTTGTTGCATGTTGAGGGATAGTTATATGATCCAATTATGTTATTATTGTTGAGAGAACTTGCACTAGTGAAAGTATGAACCCTATGCCTTGTTTCCTACCATTGCAATACCATTTACGCTCACTTTTATCATTAGTTACCTTGCTGTTTTTATATTTTCAGATTACAAAAACCTATATCTACCATCCATATTGCACTTGTATCACCATCTCTTCGCCGAACTAGTGCACCTATACAATTTGCCATTGTATTGGGTGTGTTGGGGACACAATAGACTCTTTGTTATTTGGTTGCAGGGTTGTTTGAGAGAGACCATCTTCATCCTATGCCTCCCACAGATTGATAAACCTTAGGTCATCCACTTGAGGGAAATTTGCTACTGTCCTACAAACCTTAGCACTTGGAGGCCCAACCACGTCTACAAGAAGAAGGTTGCATAGTAGACATCAACGCCCTCTCCGGCTCAAGTACACCGACATCAAACAATCTTCGTCGAGCCACGCATCAAGACCGTCAAGCAACTCGCAATCCTCTACACGACAATCATCCACAAGAGCAATTCAACGAGAAAGCACATCGTCATCGCCAAAACAAATCTACTCTTGCACAAGCACAAGAAAGGCAACGTCAACGTCACCAAGAGGAAGAGCGAGCGTGCCAACACCAAGATGAACAAGATGTCGAGGCTCAACGTCTTCAACAACAACAACGTGAAGCACAAGCTCTTGAGGCGCAACGTGCCCTTCAAGAATCAAGTCGATCCATCGCCAACCGCAACCGGGATAGGTGCAATCAAGAGGAAGCACTTCGCGAAGAAATTCAAGATCGAAACTACCAAGCAAGAGTGCTTCGTCAAGTTCCTCAAGCTCGACAAGCTCCTCCACAACCTCAAGTTCATTAAGAGCAAGCTGACTTTGGAAATCCTCCACGCCAAGAGCAATATGAGGTTGACAATCCTCCATGTCAAGGGCGTCATCATCACTCTCGACCCAATCACAATGAAGAGCAACGCTATGGCAGCTCAAATTCACCATGCCTAAGTTCCATGGAAACAATGATCCCGACGAGTACCTTTCATGGGCATTGGAGGTCGACAAGATCTTTCGTTTGCACAACTATGAGGAAGAGAAGAAGATCGCTATGGCTCCCTTGATTTCCAAGACTATGTGCTCATATGGTGGGAACAAGTCCTTGAGCGTCGAGAAGCAAGAGGTGAACCACCAATCACCACATGGGAGGAAATGAAATATGTCATGCGTGCACGCTTTGTGCCAACCTACTACAACCGCGATCTCTTCAAGAAACTCCAACTCCTCAAGCAAGGAACAAAGAGCGTTGAAGAATACTACAAGGAAATGGAGATTGCCATGATAAGAGCCAATGTCACAGAATATGATGAGCAAACTATGGCCCGTTTATTGAATGGCCTCAATCATCCCATCAAGAAGATTGCCGTCTTCCAACCCTACTCCAACCTCATTGAGCTCGTGCATCAAGCTACCAAAGCGGAACGCCAAGTGCAAGATGACTTCAAGTACGCTGCTACCTCTTGAGCACTGCGTTGGATTTCCCCGAAGAGGAGAGGATGATGTAGCAAAGTAGCGTAAGTATTTTGCTAAGTTTTTGAGAACCAAGGTATCAATCCAGTAGGAGACCACACACAAGTCCCTCGTACCTACACAAAACGATAGCAACTCGCAACCAACGCGATTAGGGGTTGTCAATCCCTTCACGGTCACTTACGATAGTGAGATCTGATAGAGATGATAAATAATATTTTTGGTATTTTTGATAGATAGATGCAAAGTAAAAAGTAAAAGGCAAAGTAAAAACAAAGCAAGTAAATAAAGTGATAGAGATTGATATGATGAGAATAGACCAGGGGGTCATAGGTTTCACTAGTGGCTTCTCTCAAGAGCATAGATATTCTACGGTGGGTGAACAAATTACTGTTGAGCAATTGACAGAATTGAGCATAGTTATGAGTATATCTAGGCAATGATCATGTATATAGGCATCACGTCCAAAACAAGTAGATTGAAACGATTCTGCATCTACTACTATTACTCCACTCATCGACCGCTATCCAGCATGCATCTAGAGTATTAAGTTAAAAACAGAGTAACGCCTTAAGCAAGATGACATGATGTAGAGGGATAAATTCATGCAATATGGTAAAAAAACATCTTGTTATCCTCGATGTCAACAATACAATACGTGCCTTGCAACCCTTTCTATCACTGGGTAAGGACACCGCAATATTGAACCCAAAGCTTAGGACTTCTCCCATTGCAAGAACTACCAATCTAGTTGGCCAAACCAAAAAGGATAATTCGAAGAGACTTGCAAAGATAACTCAATCATACATAAAAGAATTCAGAGAAGAATCAAATATTTTCCATAGATAATACTGGATCATAAACCCACAATTCATCGGTCTCAACAAACACACTGCAAAAAGAAGATTACATCGAATAGATCTCCACGAGAGAGGGGGAGAACATTTTATTGAGATCCAAAAAGAGAGAAGAAGCCATCTAGCTACTAGCTATGGACCCGAAGGTTTGAAGTAAACTACTCACACTTCATCGGAGGGGCTATGGTGATGATGTAGAGGCCCTCCGTGGTGGATGCCCCCTCCGGCGGAGCTCTGGAACAGGCCCCAAGATGCGGCGGTGGAATTAGGGTTTTGGCTCCTGTTCTGATCGTTTGGGGATACATAGGTATATATAGGAGGAAGGAGTACGTCGGTGGAGCGTCAGGGGGCCCACGAGGTAGGGGCGCGCGTCCAGGGGGCGCCCTCCACCCTCGTGACCGCCTCTGACACTGCTTGGAGTAGGGTCCAAGTCTCCTGGATCACATTCGGTTGGAAAATCACGTTCCCGAAGGTTTCATTCCGTTTGGACTCCGTTTGATATTCCGTTTCTTCGAAACACTGAAATAGGCAAAAAACATCAATTCTGGGCTGGGCCTCCGGTTAATAGGTTAGTCCCAAAAGTAATATAAAAGTGGAAAATAAAGCCCAATATAGTCCAAAACAGTAGATAAAGTAGCATGGAGCAATCAAAAATTATAGATACGTTGGAGACGTATCATACGCCAAGTACTCTTCGAAGAGCTACGGCTTCTCCAACAACCAAGCTTCAACGACTCCAACAACTCCTACCTCAACCAAACCATCTACAAGCAACGGCGACAAGTCGAGTTACAAGAAAACTTCGCCAACCTCAAGTTGTCCTCCTACTACAAGCAACTTAAAGACGCGAGCTTCATCATCTACTCCAACCGATGAGATCGTCAAGACAAGTTCTATCAAGTGTTTCACATGCGGCGGACGAGGCCACAAGTCCTTTGAGTGTACCAACAAGCGCACCATGATCCTCAATGACGACGGAACCTATGACTCCATGAGTAAAGAGGAAATGGAAGCCCTTGAGAAAGTGGCCATGCATCGGCGCGTGAACAAAGATGAAGATGATCAAGTCTTTTGTAATGAGGATTCGAGCCCCACTCTCGTTGTCTCCAAAGTCTTGACTCTTCAACATCAACAAGACAAAGACCAAAGATGCTACATCTTCCACACTAAGGCCGACATCAATGGAAGATCCGGCAAGGTCATCATCGATGGAGGGAATTGTCACAACTTGGCAAGTGAAGAACTATGTTCCAAGCTCCAATTGGTCAAGATGAAGCACCCACACCCCTACAAGGTTCAATGGCTAAGCGATTCCGGCACTATCCGAGTTGAGCATGCGGTCAAAGTTTCCTTCAAAATTGGAGCATATGAAGACACTTCGGAGTGTGATGTCATTCCTATGTCTGTTTGCCACCTCCTTCTTGGTCGACCATGGCAATTTGACCGAGGCGTCATCCACAACTGGCATACCAATCAATATAGCTTCAAGATGAAAGGAAAGGAGTACATGCTACGCCCAATGTCTCCAAGTCAAGTGATCGCTGACAAGAAAGCCACCCATCGTGAAGAAAAGAGTGAGAGAGTGACCCATCCAAAAGAGAGTGAGTGCCACAAGCTAAAATAGAGTGCTTCCACGATGAGCGACACGAAAAACTTGGTCCTATTTGCCACCAAAAGTGAGATGAGAGAAATGTGTGAGAACCCATCAAGTGTTATGCACTATGTCCTTGTGTGCAAGGATGAGGCTCCGAAAACTAACACCTCTCACAATCTACCTTTAGTGTTGTCTTCTCTTTTGCAGGAATTCCAAGATGTTTTCCCCGACGAGCTACCTCTGGGTCTACCTCCACTACGAGGCATTGAACATCGAATCGACCTCATCCCCGGAGCACCTCTACCTAACAAGGCTCCCTACCGCGTCAACCCTGAGGAAACTAAGGAGATCCAACGACAAGTACAACAAATCATCGACAACGGTCAAGTACGTGAAAGCTTGATCCCTTGTGCCGTTCCGGTCGTTCTTGTTCCAAAGAAAGATGGTACTTATCGCATGGTTTCTAATTTCCATCCCATCAATGCTATCAGATATCGTTACCCTATTCCATGCCTAGATGATATGCTTGATGAGATTAGCAGAGCCACCATTTTCTCTAAGATTGATCTTAAGAGTGGCTACTATCAAATATGCATCCAAGATGGTGATGAATGGAAAACCGCATTTAAGACCAAATTTGGCTTATATGAATGGCTTGTTATGCCAATGGGTTTATCCGAAGCACCCGATACTTTTATGCGAGTCATACATTTTGTTCTTCGACCCTATATTGGTGTATTTATTGTGGTCTATTTTGATGATATTCTTGTCTTTAGCAAATCCCTCAAAGATCATGTTACCCATCTTAGAACCGTGTTGCACACCCTTAGGAAAGAGCGACTTTATGCTAATAAGGATCAATGCCTTTTTGGTGTTGACAAGCTTGTTTTCTTGGGTTTCGTTGTGTCTTCTAAGGGTGTTCATGTAGATGAATCTAAGATCAACGCTATTAAAACTTGGCCCCAACCAACCAACTTGCAACAAGTGCATAGTTTTCTTGGTTTAGCCGGTTTCTATCGTAGATTTGTGAAGGATTTTAGCACCATTGCTTCACCTTTACATTCTTTGAGTAAGAAAAATGTGCCATTTGTTTGGGGATCGACCATCCCAAGATACCGCATTTAATGAGCTTAAAAATTTGCTTACTCATGCTCCCGTGCTTGCATTACCCAACTTTGACAAACCTTTTGAAATTCATTGCGATGCTAGTGGTAATGGCATAGGAAGTGTGCTAACGCAAGAGAAGCGCCCCATAGCATACTTTAGAGAGAAACTTTCCGGAGTGCAACTCAATTACCCCATCTATGACAAATAGCTATATGCTTTAGTGTGAGTTTTGCATGAATGGGAAGATTATCTTCGCCCTCATGAATTTATCATTCATACCGATCATGAAATGCTAAAGTACCTAAAAGGTCAAACTAAGTTGAACAAGCATCATGCTAAGTGGAGTGAATTCATTGTGTCTTTTCCTTATGTCATCAAGTACATCAAAGGTAAGGAAAATGTAGTGGTGGATGCTCTTTCCCGCACATGCTTGTCACTAAACTTGAAATGAATGTCATTGTCTTTGAGCACATAAAAGACTTGTCGCATGATCCTACTTTTGCTATTCCTTATGCTAAGTGTTTGACGCATACATCTTGGGAACGATATTATATCAAGGATGATTATCTTATGAGAGCTAATAAACTTTGCATTCCCGAGTCTTCTCTTCGTTTGCTCCTTTTGCAAGAGGCTCATGGAGGCGGACTCATGGGACACTTTGGACGCGACAAGACATTCGCTATGCTCTTCAAGAACTATTTTTGGCCCAAGATGTTCCGCGACGTCTCACGCTTCACCAACCGATGCTCTACATGTCGCAAAGCTAAGTCAGAAGCTCAATCCCATGGTCTTTACATTCCTCTTCCTATTCCTTATCAACCTTGGGAAGACATTAGCATGGACTTTGTACTTGGTTTGCCTAGAACTCAAAATGGAAAGGATTCTGTGTTTGTTGTTGTGGACCGATTCTCTAAAATGGCTCATTTTATCCCATGCAACAAGATAGACGATGCTTCACATATTGCAAATCTTTTTTGTAGGGAAATCTTGCGCCTCCATAGAGTGCCAAAGACAATTGTCTCGGACCGTGACGTCAAGTTCTTGAGTTACTTTTGGAAGACTTTATGCGCCAAGCTTGGAATCAAACTCGTGTTCTCTTCGGCATACCATCCTCAAACCGACGGCCAAACAGAGGTGACAAACCGAACACTCTCCACTCTACCTCGCATGTTGATCAAGAGGAACATCAAGGAGTGGGAGGAGTGCCTACCCATCGCCGAGTACGCCTACAACCATGCAAGACATTCGACTACCGGCAAGTCCCCCTTCGAGGTCGTCTACGACTTCAACCCGTTGTCCCCATTGGACATTCTACCTCTTCCACTACAAGAGCGCACCAACATGGACGCGAGTGCACGAGCAAGCTACCTCAATAAGATGCATGAAGATACAAGGCACACCATCGAGCGCCAAGTACACTGTCTCATGATCAAGCTCAACATCAACAAGCAACCAACGATATTCAACATAGGAGATCTTGTGTGGCTACACCTTCACAAGGAACGCTTCCCCAATGAACGCAAGTCCAAACTTCCCCGAGCCGATGGACCCTTCAAGGTGCTAGCACGCTACAACAACAACGCTTACAAGATCGACCTCCCACACAACAAATACAACGTGAGCGACATCTTCAATGTCAAAGACCTCTCACCATACCATGGTGATGAAGCTTTCGATCCGAGGTCGGATATTTCCCAAGGGGGAGATGATGTGGAGCATCCCACGATCATCCCCATGGACGTATCTACATCTCCCAGGACACCGCTTGGACCAATGACAAGAGCTCGAGCAAAGGCTATCAAGGATAGGGTGAACTCGCTCCTCTCCGAACTTCCACTTTCTACTTATGATACATGGCTACTACCTCATGCGGAGACCCTATGTGTGATCAGGTATTTGGAGGGAAGCCACGGATCAGCTATACCCAACGGACAAGACGGCGAGGACACCAAGTTCAATGGATAAGAAGGACTGCTCGAAACTCCCAGTCATCAGACAGCTGACATCTCTCGGACGTCCTATGCCTGGAGGCTCCAAACGACCAGCCAAGTCCCAGCCCGCGCACGCTCCAGCGGCCGGACGACCGACGATGACCGGACGTCCGACACCTCCCAGCGTCCGGACGACCGAGCCCCTCCGGACGATCGACACCACCATACCCGAGCCAAAACATCAGAAGAGTGGAGACCTCCGGACAACCGACAGACCGAACGGTCGACCCCGATAGGACGGCTGACAAGTCCTAACTAGAGCCAAAACATCGGGCGCCCGACCGACATCGGACGTCCGGACCCTCACGAGCCTCCAGACGACCGGTGACCGTCGAAGTCCGATGCCTGTATACCCATCCGCGTGTTGGGCCGAAGCTCACTTACCCTTTCGTCTACTAAGACTATAAATAGACCCCCCCCTCCCTCTTCGTAGGGTTAGCAATGTGATAGCTCATATTTGAGATAGAGCTTTGCTCATCCACTTGGTTACTTCTCCTCGGAGCTCACGACCTCTTGGGAGAAGATCCCCCAAGCGCATTCAAGACCCCTTTACGGGAAGACCCCCTCAAGACCTCCTCATTAAGAAGAACTACTGCCACTTGTATCGTCCTTTGTTGGATTCAGATCGTGTATCTCTTTGTGTTTCGGGATCTAGCATATGTGCGATCGGATCTTGTTGGTTGAGTAATTTCTGTTGTGTTTCCCCTCGTGTTCCCCTCATGTTCCCCCTCGTGTTCTTCGTAGGATCCCATCCAATCGTGAAAGATTGGGCATCTAGGGTTCTACCCTACATCAACTTGTTTGACTCTCATGCCGATGTGCGACCCAGCACGGACGGGACGACACATCAGTTTTTCCAGTTTTCCACAGTAAGCTAGCGCGCGAAGCCATGCCTACTTATGCATTGAATTCCGATGACTGTCGCGTTTCACGCGACATGCTGCTTCACCTACCTTCCGCCTATAATTACTGGTTCCCGGTGATCTCCCATAGCACCATCACCCAACTCGCCCTATCGGCTTCCCTCACAACCCCCACTGGCCCGACGGCGCTTGCCATTTTCCCTCGCTCTCGCCATGTCTCTCATGCCCCCGACCACCTGCAATAGGCGACGCCAGAGGCGCTCACCACCGGAGCTAGTGTTCGGTTATTCAGGGGAAGGAAGACAGAGGGAGGAGGCATTCTATCGGTCTTTAGATGGCAATGCGGAGTACGAGGACTTGTTGGAGCGCGACCACCTAGCGGAGGAGCAGCGTATAGCCGATTTGCGCCGCCAGCGGGGCATGGAGCAGCAGCGCGCCGCTGCTTTGAGTCGCAAGCAGAGTGCCCACAACTGGGCCCACTACATGGAGGCTGGCGCCCGGTAAATAACCCTAGAGCCTATCGGGCACGCATGCGTGTGCGGCGCCGAATTTTACTACCAGCTCATCAAGTGGATTTCCCGCTTAGAAGCCGAATCTTCGGTGGACCACGCCGGCACGAAAAGGGCCAACTCGCGTGAGCAACGCACCCTATCGCACCTCCGTCAAGTCCGAGGCGAGGAGGAGGACGTCGGTGCCGGCATTTAGCATGTACCGCAGATGGCGGCCGACATCGTCTAGTTAGCTAGGAGTAAGTCGGTACTTACACACTAGAGTATTAGTGAGAATAGACAGTTAACTTGGCTATGATGGTTGTCAACGTGGAAGTTCAGTACTCTATATCTGATCAGATGTGTAACTTTGCTCTGAATGTTGAACTTTCTGTGTGAACGTATGGAATGGGCTGTTATTTTTTTAAGTGGGTTGTATTTGTCCGCCACGGGGTTTAAAGGCTGACTTGTGGGCCTACTAGATTGACGCATACACAATCAGGAGATGATTGTACGTGGAGAGGATGACAATAGGGACCCACCAGGGTCATGGCAGTACGCAAGCAAGTGCCTCCTTATTTCAAGCCAAAAAAATGGTTCCTCCTAATGGATTTCTGACATTTGAGTCCCATGCCATTGTCAACGTAGTCAATAAATGAGAGAATTGCACAATGAGTGACTGACACTAGGGACCCAGTAGCTTGCCCGGTTATTTTTGTTTTTGAGACGGAAGCAGGGTGTCAACTAGGCTGTGTGAGGCACTCTGGCCTGTCTAGCTAGCCTTTTCTTTTATGTTTACCACAAGACCAGCCTAGTAGGTTTCTTTCTTTCTGAAAATGGCTAGCCCAATTTTATTTTTTTTGCAGAATACCCAACCGAGGCCTACTTGCTTTATCTGCCCTGCTGGACTGCAAATCTTTCAAGACGAGAAAATGGGCTATCAGTAATGAGAAATGGGTTGTACATTTTTAAAACACATCAAATCGGCAATTAGTTTCAAATTTCTTTTTTTTCATTTCGAGATTTTAAATTCCATTGATTTTTATGCATGGACATTATTTGGATTTTATATGGATATGAATTTATTTTTCAAATTAGTTTGAATGTGACTCACAATTTCAGGATTAAAAATAGTTCGGACCACACCGAAATATGCAAAATTTCGTATGACGTTTTAACCGTGGCCACAATATGGGTTGTAATGCTAATAAAAAGAATATGGGCTCCAAAAAATTTATAAGAATTAACAAATGGGTTATAAATTATTAGAAATAATGGCAGATGGGTTGTATGCTATTTTTCACAGATTTGAGACGCAGGGCTTTGTCAACTTAGTCAACATAAACGATTCTAGCTGGAGTGACCGTACGGTGTCCATCCAGCGACTGTCGTGCTTCTTCAACCTCTGGTCTTCTTGCTCCAGCCACCCAAACCATTGCGGGTCGTGGCGCCTGCTCCTGCCTCCCGTGGCCGGCTGTGCTGCCGCGTAGGCCTCACGGCTCCTCCTACTCTAACCGCTGGCCAGGCCATCCCTCTAGTCATCCACAACCCCTGTTATTCTACGGCGACGTCAGCCTCACACCGTAGCCGAACCACTCAACCCCCGTACTCCTCTCCACGTGGGCATCCACTACCGCGTCTTTCCTAGTTCCGCTTCGTCCCCTTCCTAGGCCTCGCCGTCGTCCACCACTTTGGTGCTCTCGGCGCAGCGTGGTCAACATGGTCAAGGAACGACTTCCATCGAAAGAGGACTGTACATGGAGAGGCTGACAGCTGGGTCCACGGCTGTAGCAAGGAAGTGCCTCCTATTACGCTTAAAATAATTATTCCTCCACCTGACAACAAGGACCCACTGGAAGGGACTCTGTATTTTGTGAAAAAAACATTTCTCCCCTGACAGCTGGGACCCACCAACTACATCTTGGCATGCAAGGAAGTGCGTCCATACAACAAAAAAAAGATTCTTCCCCCTGACAGCTAGGACCCACCAGCTATATCTTCGCACGCAATGAACAGCTGGGACCCACCCGGTCGAAGCGTATGTAACGTTGTCTGTCTAGTCGCGAACGTGTATATACATACTGGTCGATCGATCTCTCTACAGTGATGAACTGTGGCCGAGTAAGGAGCAGCACGTGTCGTAGTAGAGCCATGGATGTAGCATGTCACACAGTCCCGTCTATAACGTGTACACATACGTACAGCCACCCCGCAAGAAAGTAAATACGACTACGTACGTACATACGGACATGGTCTCAAAGGTGTACAGCGACGTCGTCCTGTTCATCGGCAGCCAACCGACTGGGTCGGAACGGAGGAAACAGCGTCATGTTCAATGAGAGGCAACCGATTGGGTCGGAATACGTCGTGTTCATCGGGAGCTAACCGGCTTGGACGAAACAGCCGAAACGAGGTCTGGCGTACCGCAGAATGGAGGAAACGGGCCCTCTGTTCGACCGCGTACGGTTGATATGGGGTTCTGTTCATCGGGGAGGCTCTGGCATACCGCAGAACGGAGGAAACAGACTTCTGTTCGAGACTTCGAGTGCCTACGGTCGAAACGGGGTCCTGTTGATCAGGAGGGGTGTTGCGTACCGCAAAATGGAGGAAATGGACTTGTGTTGGAGCGCCTACGGTGAAACGGGGTCCTATTTATTCACTGTCTACTGCCTCACTCCAACCTCCACGGGCTACTGTTCATCCACTGTCAAGCTCCTCCAGCCTCCATCAGCTACTGTTCATCCAGCCTCCACCGGCTACTGTTCATAGAGCCTCCACGGGGTCCTGTACATCCACACCAACCGGCTGGGGTGCGGCGGCCTCCTCAGGGTCCTGTTCATCCAGCCGCAACCGCCTACTACCATGGGGTCCTGTTCATCCACCCCCGCCGGGAACTGTTCATCCACAGCCAACCAACCGGCTTGACTCACCACGTCTCGACTCGTTCTACGTACCGCGCGCACGGTAGCAATGGCCACTGTTCATTGAGAGGCAACCCAACACCGGATGGCTACATCTTGCATCAGGGACCAATTGGCTTCAGTAAGCAGCAACAGTGATCAATCGCTCGATTCAGTTAGCAGCAATAGCGAAGGAATCGCTCGGGTTCAATCAGCAGCGAATGAATTGCTCGGGTTCAGTTAATAGCCAAGGGATCGATTGCTCAGTTCAGTAATGTGCGATTGCTGGGGTTTAGTTAGCAACGCCTCGCACATACGCGCGTACCCCGAGCACCCACCGTAACTGGGAACTCCCCGATATTTTCCTCGCCCTCGCCTCTACCACGGTTTTTTCTGTCATGGACGGCCCGAAGAATGTCATGCAGCTGCGTCTCCGGCCCGCCCAGGACGAAAAGCCTATTTCTGTCATGATTTTTTGTCATAGAAGTAGGAGCCCACCACATCTATGATGATACCAGGTTTTGTCGTAATTATCATCATAGAAGTGTCATAAACATGGCAGAAAAAATTCGTTCGGCCCAAAATGTCACGGGTGTGTCTTTTCTTGTAGTGACTGATACGTCTCCAACGTATCTACTTTTCCAAACACATTTGCCCTTGTTTTGGACTCTAACTTGCATGATTTGAATGAAACTAACCCGGACTGACACTGTTTTCAGCAGAACTGCCATGATGTTGTTTTATGTGTAGAAAAGAAAACTTCTCGGAATGTCCTGAAAATCCACGGAGACACTTTTTGGAAAATATAAAAAATACTGGCGAAAGAATCAAGACCAGGGGGCCCACACCCTATCCACGAGGGTGGGGGGTGCGCCCCCTCCCCCTGGGCGCGCCCCCTATCTCGTGGGCCCCCTGGACCTCCACTGACCTTAACTCCAACTCCATATATTCATGTTCGGGGAGAAAAAAATTAGAGAGAAAGTTTCATCGCGTTTTAGGACACGGAGCCGCTGCCAAGCCCTAATCTCTCTCGAGAGGGCTGATCTGGAGTCCGTTCGGGGCTCCAGAGAGGGGGATTCGTCGTCGTCGTCATCATCAACCATCCTCCATCACCAATTTCATGATGCTCACTGTTGTGCGTGATTAATTCCATCGTAGGCTTGCTGGACGGTGATGGGTTGGATGAGATTTACCATGTAATCAAGTTAG